>CAJPIZ010002448.1:0-13627 GCA_905368565.1 Medioppia subpectinata
GTCACCGATCAGGTCCATCGGCAAACAGACCCACTCTTGTAGCCACGCGTATCGGTGGCCAATGGCGGCCGACAGTAGAAAGCGTGCGGAGTCGATGAGGGTAATCACTTTGATGATGGTTATACTGAACGTACGCCACGGCCGCACAGAGCGTCCGGACTCGTACTCATCCAGCGAGTGATTAAGCGATAGATACATTTGTTTTGTGAAACGCTCTAATTTTGCAATACCAACTGCCGGGTCGTAACTGATCCATCCTTTTATCAATAAGTACCTGGTTATTTTGCCGATTATAAATTTCAGCAGTCGTATGAAAATTGATTGCTTTTTCACCTTAAACGGATTGTCATCACCCAAAATGAACCGGTTATTAATGATTTCACTCGTGTATGTGTCCATTGGTGATGATAATGATAGTAACTTCATTATAAATTATTGTAATTTCTTAAAATTATTATTACAACAAAACAATAATTATTATTTAAATTTATTTAATAATGATGATAATTTTTAATATTTTTAAATTTATCAATAGTATTTTCAATAAATTTTATTTATAAAGTAAAACTACTGTATTGCTAATACTATTAATTATTGCTAATAAAAATATTGTAAAATATATTTTATTTTAAAAAGTGTTTTATTATAAAATCAATAGCTCGGCACGTGAAGGTTAATTATTTTTAATATAAATAAATTGATTTTAGAATGCTATATGATTTTAGAATATATAAAACGAATATCATAAACATGCACCATCATCAAATGCTAATAAAAGTACTTTAAGTAAAAAATCAATAACATGTTCTTCATGGCATTTTAAATAATATTGAGTAATTAAAATATTTGATGCATTCAATTTTATTGATTTTTATATGTTATAAGATAATAAACAGTTAACTAATGATGATTATTTATATTTTTTGTAAGGTTTTTAAATTTATAAATTAATAAGATATTGATTAAATAAATATTAATTGCTAATATGAATATCGTGAACTATATTTTATTTTAAGAGGTGATTGCAAAATCAATAGCTCGGCACGTGAAGGTTAATTATTTTAAATATAGATACATTGATTATCAAGGTATATAGACTTTTGTTTTAAGTTCAGTTTTATTTAATATATAATAATTAAAAAATTCACATTCAAATATTCTTTTATTCGTGGATTACAAAAACAATTGTCATTTATTATATAGTAATCATAAATACAGAATAATCTATAAATATTTTTACTATCACTATCATTAATCAAGTTAAAAATATTATAAACCAAATTTAAATTCGTATTATTTTATAATTGTTATCTAGATATCATTATAAATATACATTATTTCCATGCGCCAGCATAATATGAAAGTACTTTATGAAAGTACTATAGTTTGTACTTTATTAAGTTTTGTTAATTTAAATATAAAGAGGGTAATATTTTTAAAAATATTGATAATTTAATTGAACGTGCAACGATGTCCCTGTACAGTTTTAAAGTATAAAAACAGTAAATAACAATAATAAAAGTGTATCAATTGTGGTCAGATTTTGTGGTCAAATATTATAACTCATGGCTTGAGAGAAATTATCTGAACATTCAAATGGAGTACTGCTCTCAAAGTCTTAAGACAATACTTGTGGACAAACCAAATTGTCATGGTGATTTATATAATTTTTAGTTTAAATACCACTTCAACGAGAGCAATTGATTTTTAGCTGTTTTATGATTGTTTAATGTAAAATGAGACATTAATTATATAATATAAAATGAGCTGCATTTAAAATAATGATTTTTGGCATTTATAAAATAAAACATTTTGATTTCATATACTGTTTTATCGATTTATTGAATTTACATTAATGATAATATACGTGACTTTAAAAATTATTATTAAAAACTAGGGATTTTAAAATTATATTATTATTTTTTCAAAATATCTCATTAATATAATGTCGTAATTATGAATATAATTAAAGCGTATATTTTATTAACAAGATACCGAAATACTTTTATCCCAGTTAATCACGTGTTAATGATTTATGATATCTAAAATAAAATCTAACATCTTCATTTCATTTACTGTGATATCGATTTAATGTATAAACATCAGTGAATAATATAGTTGGCTTTGAAAATTATTTTTAAAACCAAGTTCAAACATTATATTCGTAATTTTACAAAGTTATGATTATGCAGAAAATCAAGCCGTATATAAGATTAACAACTGATCGAAACCCCATTAAACCTGCTAATCACGTGTTTATAAATTTTTATCTAGATGCTTTTGAAAAACGAATAAATAACCAAAATAGTTATCTATCAAAATTATACGGTTATGTATTTGAATTAATATACGGCATTTTAATTGTAAAACTCAGCCTGGGCATTTTCTATGACTTAAGTTACGAAACAAGATTATTCTTATTTGATTTAACCGTATTTTTTGGTGGGGTTCAAGAATTTAATATGATATTTTTACTTTTATATTACGTTGACGCCTTCCTCATAAATCATTGGGTGTTGTTGTCAAAGTCAGATAATGTACACATTATTGTAGAGATATTTGATGTGATTAGACAGCGTAATCGCCCGATACCTGTATACCTGGTCACCACTGATCGGTCACCAATCAGACATATCAACAAAATTTTAAAATATTTTTATAAATTATTATATGGGTTACCTATGACATCAGGTAAGGTCTCTCTCTCTCTCTCTCTCTCTCTCTCTCCCCGTATGTTTGTTGGCTGCTGAAGATTGGTTGACATTGTTGTTATATTATGGTTTATTATTGGCTATGCATAGATTTGTTTATAAAAGCTTTAACAATTTTAATTAGCTATTTCATTACACATACGTCTAATGAATCAAAAAAGTTATAACTATTTTTCCTGAATCTCTCTCTCTCTCTCTCTCTCTCTCATAAAATTATATTGATGAAATTAATAATGGTATTTATATCCCAAATGAATAGTATTATGCACACTACTTTTATACATCTTCGCTATATACCAATTATACACCATGGACCAATTCCTGTACGCATTACCCTCAGTAATAATCACTCTATCAGCATGGTCGCATATATACTACAATTCGTGTATACTGCTGTTAATATTTGGTACTTTGATATACTACTTATTTCTGCGTATAAAACATATCAATACACACCTACAAAATGCACCGGCAGTACATGAGGGTCGGCACCGGGAACTAACACATACGCTCGTACGTTACATGGATGAGCATGATCACCTGTGCAACACTTTGAAGATGGTTAACGTGTGTTGCAATATGTTGTATATGTTGATCCAATTGACCATATATCCAATATCATTGATCATGATGCATCAATTGTTGTTTGAGGCAAATCAGGTGCCGTTACCGTTGCAGTTGTTATATTTAGTTGGTGTGGCGACGACATGGTTACTGCTATTCGGAGGTCAGTATGTGTTGGCCTCGTATTCACAGCGTTTGCATAAAATGCACAAAAAGTTATCACGACTTCCGGGGCAGTAACATAATGGTCACCGACAAGGGTCTGGTTCTGATTCAATGGTGTATAAATGGAGGCGTTTTTCGCATGAGATTTAAGCTTAAGTTAATGATGTGTTTCGAGAGACTCAGCAATAGTCGGAAACTGGGCTTTAATATCGGCCACTGGTTTGTCATGACTTTTCCCATTTTCATGAAAGTATACATAATTGATCATGTTTATGAAATAATTTTTAAATATTACTTTTTCTCTATAGAGTGTTATATTGTATTTCCGATATTTTCTATTAACACATAAATTTGCCAATAAATTCAAAATGTAATTATTTCACTTAACGTTTTATATTAAATAATAAATAGTTATAAGTGATCAATAGCTTACGCGTGAGCACAGGTAGACGCCGTCCCCTCAAAACAAGTCAATCCGATGAGAGATTGATTGTTGACTTCAATACAATTATTGGCAAAACGGGGAAAAGTGTATTGCTTTCAATATAGCGTTCATTTCTATCAAAAAGTATTTCAATTTTAAAGTGTTTTTTAAGAAAACATTGATTTTTATTTCAATTTGAATTTCACAATCAATTAAGAAGTTTTATTACAACTTATTCTGACATGCATAATTAACTATATGATATTGCAATTACTAAACCTTAGATAGACAAATACACAATAATTAATAATTATTTAACTTTAAACATGTTATTAAATTAAACAAACGTTATTTAAATGAATATTAATTAGCATAAATTTACGGCTCTACTGTAATAAAAATTGAACAAGTTATAATAAAACATTAACAATTCGTAAAACAATAACAATTACTTAATAATTAATTTTTTAAGCGCTTTATAAATGCTTAAATTATTGACAGAAATTGTGACAATTGTCTGGTCATCAAAGGGCAAATCGGCGCGTATGTCTTGGTCAGTCCAACTGACCACCATGAGCAAATATGCAAACATCACAAACACCTTCACCTCGCGGACCATACTCTGCACATCCGGACACTTGTGGCCACCGGTCGACAGGCGCTGGCATTCATTGAGATAATTCTTGACGAAAGACTCGATCAGTGGTTCCAACGGAAAGGTGTCCTCAAAGTTGTCATCACTGGTCAGGAAAGTAGAGAAAAACAAACCGAAATCAAAGCCCCGGTGAGCGTAAGCCGAGTAGTCAAAGTCGCACAGAACCAGACCCTTGTCGGTGACCATTATGTTACTGCCCCGGAAGTCGTTGTGCCCGAAGACCAGTGGACTGTCACCGAAATGCTTCCCGATATAGTTCAACACCCATTGTATCTCTCCTTTTAGATCAAACTCGTCTAATGTCTGGCCGTTGTTTCGCTGGTAAAGCTCTCGGAGCTCTTTGACCACCGGTTCGGTCATTTGGGCCGCTATTACTGCCATGTAATTTAAATGCGCGCACCGATCACGACGTATGGGCGCTCGTATGGCGTGGAAACGGGCCAACTGTCGGCCCAATTGATCCATAAGTTCACTATTATTGAGATCATTTCTGTCAAACGGCCGGTGCTTTACATACTGTAGTACTTGTCCGCTGGGGTCGAGTCCGTACAGTCGCGGCCCAATGCCTAACGACGAGATCAGTGCCGCTGTAATCGTGTCATTGAAGCGCGGATTTTGCGGATCAAAGCTTTTGTTGTCGTATTTCTTGCCATACAATCGGATGGCAACTTCGTTTACTACCTCCCGGTCCCCCTCCCGGTCCGCCTCCCGGCCCACCATTTGTTTCTGGCCCTCAATCTTGTCAATGATTTCGCATAAATACAACTGATTAGTGAGACCTCCGGTGAGACGAGTGGTACGGATGCGATCGGCGGTCAGTTGAGTCCAAACGCCCGACAAATACTTTTGACACAATTGCAGACATTTCTCGTTGATATCCACCGGTTGTTCACCTTTTGTTTGACCCGTAAATGAGGCGCTAATCGATGACCAATCGGTTACCGTATTATCTCTTGATTCAGACATTTTACTTGAAATTAAATGAAAATTAAATACTATATTAAACTTAAAACCCAAAATACTTGCCTAAGACATCCACTAAAATTACTTATGGATAAAATACTGCAAATATGTTTTTGTACTTAATTAATGTAATTAATTAACATTAAACTGCATAGAGACGTACAGTTTTAACAGTAAAGCACATAAACAGTAAATAACTATAATAGGATTTAATTTTATTTTAAATAATGTTTAAATTTTTAAAATTTTATGTTTACTGTCAGTTAAAAGGCATTTAAATAATAAAAACTTGAATTATAATTGTAGTAAATGTAAAGAATCTTAAATTTTAAATATTGCGATCATTAATCATAAAGTTGATAATGATTGCATAATTGTCAAATAAAATTGTTAACGCAAATTGTTTTACTCTTATGATAAAAATTACCTAATATGACTTTTTAAGTCATTATTTTAAGAATATTAAAATAATGTAATTTCAATAAGACTTAAATGATTAAGATTTGTTTATTATGGCTTTATTTACATAGATTTGTTCTTTATCTACAAATAATTTGTAATATAAACATGAAAATATAATAAAATAAAGATTACCTGAACTAGTTCAAGTGGAAAATTGAATAAATACATTAAAACAAATGTTAAAAATAACTATAAAAACTCACTACAAATAAGTCGTCCTAATTATGATTAAAAGTTTATACAAATGAAATTTAAATAATATAAAACTAACTAATAAACAAACTAGCTCAAGATATTAAAACTAACCCTCATTGGCTGTAATAGCATCATAGGGTAGATGTGGTAAATTAGCGATAACTGTGGCCGACATGGGCGGAGTCATTGGGCGCAGGCGTCGGCCCCGCATAGTGTCGGCACATTTCTCGGCGATGGCCACAATCGGGGCGTTTATATTGCCGGACACGGGCGCGGGTATGACCGACGCGTCCACCACACGTACACCCGTCACACCCACCACCCGGAGCTGTAGGTCCACCACAGATCTTGGGTCCCCTATTGGGCCCATACGGCAGGTGCCCATTGGGTGGAAAATGATCGACGTGTACACCTGTGCCGTACAGCGCAGATACGCATCCGAGTACAGGGGCTGTTGGTCACAGGTGGGGTACCGGTCGGGTATGGGCGTAGCGTTGTATCGCTGTAGGGGCGGCGCCCGGGCTATAGCCAGCGCCAGTTTCATGCCCTCCACCAATACGTCCAGATCGTGGTCTACGGCAAAAAACTGGGGGTCAATCGCCGGGTGCTGGAAGGGGTTGGCCGACCGGAGCCGGACTGTGCCGCGCGATTGGGGCCGCAATAGTGTCGGTAGGATTGTGACGGCCGGTAGGCCTGAGTAGGGCTTGAATACGGCAAATAGTTCGTCGGTTAAGCCCTGGATTTTGCGCAACCGTAGCCCGTAGTCCGATGCGACCGACCCTATGGTTACACAAACATTGTTTTATTAAAGGCAAAGGTAGTAAGTTATGGCACCGGTATACCGGGCAACACGTGGTACTGTATGTCCGGCCAGTCGTCCGTCTGATTGGCGTACTTGGTCTTCACAAAAGCCATTGTGTCCAATATAGTGCTCGAGAGGCTATTGTCTTTGTTCACATAATACTGTAGTACATGCCATGGACTGGACTCCCGGAGCACGTCGTACGACACGGACTCGTTCAACGTGAATGTCACACTAGTGGCCACGTGGTCCATCAGATTGTCGCCAACTGGCCTGTCCGAGAGCACCGGTACGTTCAGCGAGGCTAGATGTGCCCGGTGCCCAATACCTGTGTTATTTTAAAAATGCTTAGAAATAATATAGTAGTTAAACAAATTAATAATTAACAACTAATCCCATACCCGATAGCATCAGTAGTTTGGGCGACATGACAGCGCCGGCCGACACGATCACCTCCCTGTCCACTCGCACCACTCGTTTGACACCCCATCGCACAAACTCCACACCAGTGGCCCGTTTCTCGCAATCAAACAGTATTTTTGTCACAAAACTCTTGGTAAAAATATGCAAATTTGGCCGCTGACCAGCCACCGGCTCCAAGTAAGCCCTGGCCACTGACATGCGCTCACCATTAACTATAGTAACTTGTGGGAACTCAAACACCGACTGAGTGGCACCGGTAGAGCTGCCTATAGGATAGCCAACGTATGGTCCACTGGCTTTGAAAGCCTGGGACACCCGTGAAGTATATAACTCGTTAGACACAGTAAGCGGGCCACCTCTGCCGTGATAACCGCTGGCCACCCTTGTTGGGTCCATGTTGTTTTCGGCCTTGATGAAATAGGGAAACAAGTCAGCCCAAGACCAGCCAACGGCCCCCTCCTGGGAGGCCCAGTGGTCGTAATCGCGGCGATTGCCGCGCGAGTAGATCATAGTGTTGAGCACCGACGAGCCGCCCATCACCCGACCCCTGGGCCACAGACTTCGCCGGCCTCTAAGCCCTCGACACGACTTGTTTTGCGGTATAGTTTTGAATTGCCAGTCGATGGGTGTCTGTTGTAATAGCAGTGCCATCCGTGGTATGTCTGAGATAACCCATTCCGGGCCACCGGCCTCCAGCAATAGTACGGTTCGGTTTGGGTTTTCCGAGAGTCGACTGGCCATCACTGAGCCTCCGGTTCCGGCGCCGATCACCACGTAGTCATAACTCGGGAGCATCTGATGGGTGTCCACGTATGACATGTGCTGTTTCTGGCTTTGAATGATGTATAGTATGACAGCCGGTATGAACACAAAGTATGGGACGGTTGGCGGCAGTCCGGCCAACGATCGTACCATTGAGTTCATTAGCCGCGCGAAATACATGATGGTTGAGATGGGGGTGAACTAATAGACACCAGTGGCTTTTGATGAGGGTTAAAACGCGGTGAAATTGTGGTAAAATTGAAGTTATTTCTTAAACATTTAACACTTTTGTTGTCTTACAATAGCAATATTTTTTGATAGTTTGCTTTACTCGTTAAGAGCACGAGTATGTGTGCAGTAGTTGCCAGGTATGACCCATGAGGTGCCTATTGTGTTAATTTGGCAATAATTAATGTACTTGGAATTTATTTTTACATTTATAATGTTGAACATGATAAAAGTTGGCATTTAAATACAAATATAGTAATATTTAATAAATAAAATATTGAACAATAAAACATTTAAAATGTTAAAATAATTTCCATTGACTGTGCATTCAATGCTAGTTTTATTTTACTTAATACACACATATCACTAATTAGTTAATGATTAATAAGTTTAGTTACAAATCACTGTTATTTTCAATGGAAAATGTATAACAAAATTATCACTTTAACTAAAACTTATAGATTTATAAAATTGGTAATAAATACCAAAAATTGTTAATCATTTGCTATAAAACCTTAACTATATTTAGATATAAATAAAATATTTTTTTACCGGTACTTAAAACTTAATTATTAATAAATGTTTGTTGTGTTAAAGTAACAAATTAAAAATGTGCTAAAAAGTGAATTTAAAGTTATATTTTATTAATAAAAATACAGAATTCATTTCATTTTACAAAAATTAACACAAAATATAAAAATATGCGAAAATTAATAAAAATATTCAATTATCTATAACAAAAAAATGAGTGTTATTTTCAAGACTAGTTGATAACCATGTTGTTTGGCACCTGTATGTAATTGTATAAGTGCGAGTTTATGTATTACTTAACAATATAATAAATCATTTTACCGTAAGGTAATACATAATAAATCTTTGCATAATGAACTATATTTGAGTTTTAAAATATTTAGGGCATTTACGATGGATTAAAAAACAAAGTAATATGTGATAAACCATGAGAAGTTTTTAATATATACACAGGGATTAAACACTTTAATATCCGGGATTAAGCAAGTGGATTAGGATTTAAAAACACATGTAAATGATTAATGTACTTATAGTTGTGTAGTGTTTTTGAGCTATTTATCATGAAATTGTGCGAAGTGTGTGAACATGATATGGAGGCTGAGACATAAATTTAATTAAAAGTGTAAAAATAAAAAACAAACCATTTGAGAGCAACAAACTAATTAATAAATTGTTTAAATATTTACAAACAATTATATTACATTTATCTAATATTTTACCATCATATTGGTATAACTGATATATGTTTGCCTTTGGATATTTCTAGTGTAGCTAGGATAGTGAAATTAATTTTATAATTTAGGTTAACATTCCTAGGCATCAGAAACCAAGTTTCATAAAGATCGGATGATTGGTGTTTGTACTGGAAATTTTTAAACGAAGTCAGGCAGAATAATGTATTCCTATGGGAAGGTGTCTATTTTTGTGATTACCGACGGTTGAAATCGTGTATTAATTGATCGTGTTTAAACAATAATAGAGATAATAGAAATTCCCTACTCTTCCAATATCGTCAATATCTAATGTATATAACCATATCATAATCAATGTCCAACTCTGACCAGTGCCTGACTTGTGGCCACTTGATTATCNCCTAGGAATGTTACCTTAAATTATAAAATTAATTTCACTATCCTAGCTACAATAGAAATATCCAAAGGCAAACATATATCAGTTATACCAATAGATTACTTTTCTGTGTAAAGTATGTTTTGACTTTAACTGTAGCGCAAACTTTAACATTAAATTTTTTAGTCTACATTAAAACATTACTGTACATTAAACAAACAACAACATCACTAAAGTATCATGGGCGAACAAAGGTATCACCTCACTAGATTGTCATCCCAGTGCTCGTACGGCAAATTGGGCAACTGTTTAATCATATCGGGTGTCATCGGGGGTAAAAACGGGGTCAACCTTCTACCTCGCATCTGATCCGCGCACTTCTCGGCGATCATAAGTGTGGGTGCGTTGATATTACCGGTGGGCACAGTAGGCATAACCGAGGCGTCCACTACTCTTAACCCGTGAACACCTCTAACTCTTAACTCGGTGTCCACCACAGCCGCGGGGTCAGACTTGGCGCCCATTTTACATGTGCCGCACGGGTGCCACCCGATGGTGGTGTACACGCGGGCCGCGCACCTGAAATACCCGTCCGAGTATAGTTTGTAATGCTCGCACCCGGGCCACGCTGTTTGAAACGCCTGGGCCCCGTACCGTTGCATGGCCGGTGTTTGCGCAAGGTTATAAGCGGCTTTCATGCCCTCTACCAGTACGTTTAGATCTTGGTCGTCTTGGAAGTATTTAGGGTCGATTAGAGGTTGCGTGTAGGGGTCGGTACCGGCCAGTCGTATCCAACCGCGCGATTTTGGTCGTTGCAGTACCACGTAGATGGTGAATGTATTTTGACCTAGGTATGGTTTGAATACTTGTTTCCATACTGATTTTTTGATGCCCTGGATCTTTTGCATTCGCAGCCCAAAGTCTGATGTTAATGAGCCTGTATATTATGGAGAGGTCAGTAATAATTAGTTTTATAATGGTTGATGGTGTAAATACTAGTATGATAATACTGATATGCTAGGTAAATTTTATTGGTGATGTTTTTAAAAAATTTAAATAGTATATTTAAACTAAATTATGTAATCAATGTTTTGTAGATAGGCCATTTAAACAGTTTTGATTACAATATGAAACTAATTATTATTAATGTAATTTAAAGTAAATTATAATAATTAATTTTTTACATACCAGGGAGCATAAAAAACTGTATATCTGGCCAGTCATCTAGTGGGTAATTGTACTTGGTCTTTATATAACCGGTTCCCTCGTCTATATTTTTGGCCAAATTATTCTTCCTGAAGAGGAAGTACTCCATGACATACGAGGGCTGACTCTCTGTCAGAAAGTCTATACCAATGGTCTCATTGACGGTGAAGAAGACACCGCTGGACACGTGTTCCTGAAGATTGTCACCCACTCTCAGGTCCGATATAACAGGTATGCCCAATGAGTCCAGGTGCTTTTTTGGTCCAATGCCTTACATAATGATAATTTTATTATTATTTAATTTAGAAAAGTTATTAGTTATAAAATAGATTGTATTAAAATGTTTAATTACAATAACTAATAATTTATAAATAATAAATTAATTAGTAAATAAATAAATAATTGAATTAAACCTTCTATTTTTGTTGTAAAAATACTACAACAAAATTTTGCTTGAATTTAAACTTAAAACTTGTATTTTTAATGCAAATAAATATGTTTAACTGCTATTCAAGTAAGTACTAAATAGTAAATCTTATTTTGTCATCAAGTTTTCATGAATTGAAAAATAATTATCAAATAAGTATTATTTATAGTAAATTATAGTTTAAATTTTATAATAAAAATCACAATCAAATACCTGATAGCATAAGTATTTTTGGCGAATTGATAGCACCGGCCGACACAATCACTTCCCTCCTGGCCTTCACTGTATACCTCTTAAACATGCGGTCAAACTCCACACCCACCGCACGTTTATCACCATCAAACAGCACCCTGGTCACATACGATTTAGTCAACACATGCAAATTCTTACGGCCCGCCAGTGGCTCCAGATAGGCCTTGGCTACGGACAGTCGGGCGCCATCTCTGGTATTAATCTGGGGTATCGTAAACACCGACTGAATCGGACCATTAATGTCACCCACGGGTACGCCCGAGTGCTGGCCGGCGCTCAAAAACACGTGCGACATAACCCGGGGATTATTCAACGTGCTAACAGTCATGGGCCCGCCCACACCATGGTAACCATTGGCCACCATAGCCGGGTCCTGATTGTCTTCGGACTTGATAAAGTAGGGAAACACTTCGGGCCACGACCAGCCCAGCGCCCCATTGGCCGACCACTGATCATAATCGCGTGAATTACCCCTACAATAGACCATTGTGTTTATGGTCGATGTGCCGCCCATCACGCGACCCCTGGGCCATAGGCTGCGGCGCCCCTTCATGCCCAGGCAGGCGCCCTTTTGGGGGACTGTTTCAAATGACCAGTCCATTGGGGTCATTTGCAAGTTTAGACTGTTCATGGGCACATCTGACACTATGTTTTCAGCTTTGCCCGCCTCCAGCAGCAGTACAGTGACGTGCGGGTCCTCCGAGAGTCGGGCGGCCATCACCGACCCGGCAGTGCCCGCGCCGATGACCACGTAGTCGTACTGGTCATCCCATGTGAGCCGTTTGACGTACAACTCGTGCCGGAGCTGCGCTTTTAGGATAATAGCGATGAACACCGGTATGAGTGGCAGGAGTTTAAGACTAGATCCGGAGGCCAACAGAGCTCTGGCCAACTGTTGGCTAATGAGTATTATCTGGTGGTGAATGTGATGAGACATTTTGGGTGGCGATGGATGTGATCCAGAGGTATGGATGCGATGAGCGAGAGGATAGGGTGGCTGTATATGTGTGGTGTGATCACCGGTTATGGGTGCACTTTATTTTGTGAGCGATTATCATGCACATTATAATGAGACACAACTAGCCTGTTTACTTTGACTATTCACCAAGTTTTTATGATTTTAATTTTTACTCACAAACACAGATAATAACATGATTAACAAACTATCAACATTAAATATTGCAGATATTTTATTATGGTACATATCATGATGAAAGTAGATATAGTAATTTTAATTGATATTTAAAAAGGATTTATAAAATGAGTATAATTATACAGTATAGTAAATTAGTAAGTGTTTATTCAGCAAAGCACTTGGTTGAAATGAATTATAAAAACTTTTATCCATAAAAACTGAAGCAAATCAAGTGTTGGTTTTCAAAAGTCTTGCCCTAAATCTCAACACAAACTAAGAATATAAAGTGAAAAGTGAGTGAAAAAATGCTTTTCTTCTTCTTCTATAACAACAAAACTAAACAAAACTTTATTTTTCAACAAATAGTTGTTTTGATTTCAATCCCTAAACCTGTGGACCCGTTAAGGGATAGGTGTGTGTGTGTAGTGAGCGCCGGGAGTTGCGACCCACAAATAGCCAATGAATAGCCTTTTGATATGTATAATGTTTATCAAAGAATTTCTCTATAAATAAATCGGTTTTACTTTATATTAAAGTAAAAAAATAATGATTAGTTTTTTGAGAATATTTTTTAATTTTACTCTAAATATAAACATAGTTTACTATCGATTAACTATCTCTCTCTCTCTCTCTCTCTCTCTCTCTCTCTGCCGA
>CAJPIZ010002449.1:0-13625 GCA_905368565.1 Medioppia subpectinata
AACATTATTCACAACACTTCACAAACACTGTTACCCAACATATATTGCGCTCCCCTCTCTCCTGTTGTGTTCTTTAGACTATGGATTCACTTCTCTTCAGGAAACTGATTGATCGAGTGTTTGAGTGCAATATTACGATAGTTTTCTACGAAAAGTAATACAAAACGTAAAAACAGTGCAAAATATAATTTTCTTGCAAACAATTGTTGGAAACAATAATATTATGTAATGTAAAACTTGTGTTCACCAGAAATATCCTTACATTTCATACAATAGACTTAATGACAAATCATTGCACTCTTTAAGTGAATTATACAACACTTAATACCTTTGTTTTCAATAGTTATTCAATGATTATTCTTCTCATAAAACAACATAAAAATGATTTTTAAATATAATTTCAAAACTAAAATAACGTTAAGTAAAAAATAATTGATAGCGAATTGATTGTTAGAAATACTTTTCGTTTGATTTTTATTAATAAAATTATGAAAAATTTAATCCAAAAAATTTGTGTCTAAAAAACACAAAAGAAAATGATTTCAAAATTAACGGCAAAACGAGTTTTTGCCGCAAAATAAACACATGTTTTGAATTGAAATTTATAATACAATCAATAAATTGAAGGCTTCGTTAAACATAGAGTTCATTGGACTCAACACACAGTAACTCAAAGAAAAAATAATAATTTCGTAACAAAAAAAGTTATTTTTAATTCAGAGAAAAAACATTATTAAAAAGTGAACAATAGTTTGACGGATGAAACGAAAAACTAGAGTTACGACTGGTTTTTAGTGTTTCACAGACACGAAGAACCAGTTCTCGGCGTAAAAACAAATAATTACTTTAATTTCGATGAAATCATTAAATCATTTGAAGAAAATACAGACAGAAAAACAAATGGATTGTATGGATGTGTTTTGGTGGTCACCTTATGTGTGGCCAAAGGCGTCGGCCGATCAGCCAATTACGCGACCACATCGTTGAGCTCCTCGGGAAGGGTTGACTTCGGGTGTTTGTTCTGGAAATGCTGTTTATAGGTTTTGGGGTCAGGCATCTGAGACTATACAACACAATTGCCAACCCATACAAGTAGTCGTACATAGAGTTCAACAAAACAGAGAAACATATATATAATTGCGGTCATTATCGCAGATACTGAACACACGTCGACAATGGGATCAATTGACACATACTTTGCAAACAGTGCATTGAAAGGTGAGGGCCGCCTGAGCCGCCTTCTTCTGGTCGTGTCCCTCTTGGCGTTTGGCGTCCTGAGCCCTCTTCGCCGCCTTCTGTTGCGATTGGATCTTCTGCTGTCCTCTGGCCATCACTTCCAGCTGTTAGGGAACCGCTTGTCTGAACCACAGTTTGGGTTTGCCTTTAATTATAGCCAAAAACAAATGCATTCAAAAGCAGTCATCAAAAACACTGACATTAGGTTTGCGTTGAAAACAGTTTTGTTTATCAATCACTTGTATTGACAACTATTTTGGTCACAAACAGCGACCGATTGGCCATTCATTACACAATTAATAAGTGCTATAAAAAGCATTAATACATACCTTTTGAGAGCAATTAAACGGCAATTAAATGCCTTTTAATGATAGAAATATTGCAGAGTTTGAGTGCAAAACGATGTCTGAGTTTTCAGTGGCTTTTGGTTTGCGTTTTGCCATTCAATCCATTCATTCCTCTCATGTGACCAACAAATACAGCACAACATTATTCACAACACTTCACAAACACTGTTACCCAACATATATTGCGCTCCCCTTTCGGCACAACAATTAACAGGTAATCTAAACACTAAATCAGTGGTTACCGATTGGCCACCAATTTGTTGATAGACTTAGCGATTGATAACTGACCTAAACATGTATTTCTAAATAAGATATGGCTGTGAAAAATAGTTTGCATTTTTTTTGCTCAATTATTCTGTGCTATAATTGGTGTCAAATCTAATGACATAAAACTTATTGACGGAAATGAAATCGAAAACTCAATGAATTTATTAATATTTTATTTTCAATGCAAGTATTGCTTTAGTTTTAATCACAATTGATATGTGAATAATATTGGATGCAATGAATGGTATAATTTAATGACAAATATTTTTGTTTTGTTTTATATAAGATAATGAATAGATTGTATATTTTGTTCAAAATTTAGTGATTCTAGTAATGAGAAAGCATTTAAAACTTATTTAATGAATGACTGGCAAAAAAATTAAAGTAGTTTTGCAACAAAAAAAGGTAAAACACTAGAATTAATACTATTATATATTATCATACAATTAATAACATTTTTGTATAAATAAAACTTTTTCTGATAAAAGATAATATTTGGCTAAAATCTAAACAAAATTGTTTTGTTTTTCAATCAATTCTGTTAATAACATCACAAAATATAGCAAATCATTAGAAAAACAATCAAAAAATCAATTGTTTAGCCATTAAAATAACACACAAAACACGTATTAGTTATGTGAACGTAAGGCCGGCATCTTTGTACGTGTTGTATATCTTCTCGATTGAGTTCACATAAGCGGCTGTTCGTAAATCGAGACCCAAATTGTATTTCATAGCAGTTCTCATAATTTGCTGTCAAAGTATGTGAACGTAAGGCCGGCGTCTTTGTACGTGTTGTATATCTTCTCGATTGAGTTCACATAAGCGGCTGTTCGTAAATCGAGACCCAAATTGTATTTCATAGCAGTTCTCATAATTTGCTGTCAAAGTGACCCAAAAAACAAACAGTTAGTCAAAACACACAACAATTAAGTGCAACACTTCATACCCGCGCCGATCGTTCCATAGTATAGTCGAGACCCGAGTGGACGATATCCTTCTCGGAAGCGCCCGAAATCTTCTTCTGAAACGATTCGCTGGGAGTAATGGGAATACGTCCACCAGTTTTGCCGAATCTCTTCTCAAGCGATTCCTGAACGCTCTCTAAATCAATCATTAAATGAGTTAACAATTGATTGATGTTTGATAACCATTATAGAGATGATTACCCAATAAATGATAGTTAGAGTCGCGTTCGTATTTGAATAGCAATCGGCCATAACTGACGTGATTTAGATTCTTAAGCCATTCAAAGTATGAAACCGTCACTCCTCCGGCATTGATGTACAGATCGGGGATAATGAGAATATTGCGACCGAGAAGTATCTTATCGGCGGCCGGTGTTGTCGGCCCATTGGCTCCCTCTGCGATGATCTGCAAAATGTGTTTTCTAATTACAAATGGCATTCAATTTGTCAATGGTTTGCATCAATATTATACTTTGCACTGAAGTTTGTCGGCGTTCTCTGAGTTGATGGCCTTCTCAGCCGCGGCCGGAACCAGAATATCGCACTTTTCGAACATAAGGTTTCCCTCATAGGGCTTAGCGTTTGGAAAGCCAACAATCGATCCGTGATTCAACTTCCAGTCCTCCAACTCTTTGGGATCGATTCCGCTCTGATTGTAAATACTTCCGTCCTTTTCGATAACACCGATACAACGCGCGCCCGCTCTGTGCAGATATCGACACGAATGGAGACCAACGTTACCGAAGCCCTGCACTATAAATGTCTTTCCGCCCCAACCGGGAGTGACGCCAATGATTGACATAAACGACGCCTCGTTTATAAAGTTATCGATTCCGTGGAAAACACCCTTTCGTTTCAGAAAAATACATAACAATAATATAAGCATTTTGTTTATTCTTCGAGAGCTACTAAATCTCAATAAATAACACACCCGTCCGGTGGCCGACACTCGGCCGTGAATTCCGCCCTGATTTATGGGTTTCCCAGTAATACACGCGTGAGAGTTAAGGTCTTTGTGGCCAATGGTTTGGGCGTATGTGTCGGCGATCCACGCCATCTCTCGTTCACTGGTTCCCATATCAGGCGCCGGCACATCAATACCGGGCCCTAAAAAGCCCTTTTTCGCCAATTGAAGCGCGAAATTGCGGGTAATCTTCTCCAACTCGTGATCGCTGTAATCTTTGGGATTCAATTTAAGGCCAGCCTTCGCGCCCCCAAACGGCACGTCCACTACAGCGCACTTGAATGTCATCAACGCTGACAACGCCTTCACTTCATCCAAACAGACATCAGTACTGAAGCGAATGCCTTTCGGGAGAACCAAAACAAGACAATTGCCATACAATTGATTGGCATTTCATTTATAATACAATACACAGACAATGGGATCGGGATTTGGACTATATATGAGTGCATTAAAGGGTTGAGGGCTCGCAATACGGACCTCCTTTGCAGGGGAGTCTGTGATGGCTGTGTTGGGCGCGCCAGCCGTTGATCATCACATACTCTCCAGAGTCCCGTTTGAGCGGATACGAGACCTCGAGGACCGCATGACACGGACCTAATATGGAGAGATATCCTCTCACTTTCTTGCGCTTCTCTTCGGGCGTCAGTTTTCCCTTAAACTCTTCGACGAGTTTGTCTTCAACGCATTGCCACCCCTTGTGGTAGAAGTACTCAACCATATGAAAGAATGACGGATCCGCTGAGTCCTCCACATATCGCAGACTCTCCGGTATTTCGTGCGATTTGTCCAACCGTTCCGTCACTTCCGACATGTGTTTCGCCGACAAGTGATGTATGGCTGGAACCGATCGCCAGATACCGCCCGACGACTGGTTTCGCAATGTCTTCGCCACACAATTACTGGCGTTTCGCAACATTTCTGGTTGTGATTCACTTCTTGGGATTCAACGCAAAACTATTGTCCGATTCACTCAATACTGATGTCGTGTTTGCAATGGATTTGATTACGGAATGAATGCAAGAATTGAATGCAATTATGGGTTGAATTCGCGATAAGAATAGAGAGAAAACACAATTCAATGCAAATATTAAGTCATTTTTGGCTATAGATTGCAGTGAAGACACAACAGATGGCTCTGCAATACAGCACTTCTCGCCGACCACTCTTCACACCATTGATGCCCACAATTAACTCAATCAACTAATGCTAAACTAGCCAATCACCCAAATCACCCAAATCACCTGGATCACCCCCAAACCACCATGGGCATTATTAGTTCATATTGCCACACATGTAGTGCCATAACTTGTAAACAGGTTTTCCCATCGCTTTCTCCCAACCCTTTCCTCCCCTTTAATGCTATGAGAAATGCATTGCATTTACAGTTAACTTACAAAACAGTTTGAAAAGTAGTTCATAAATGGGCTGTAAATTGAAATTAAATGTATGCGAAAACTGTGTGTGAATTAAATGCTAATATAATTATGTAAAAAGTTGTCATTAATTGTGATCCAAATCTGTTTGACAGCCAATTGTATGCAATAATAATGCATTCATTGATCGCATCATATGTTCAATAATCACATGACATGTGTTTAAAAGGCGTTTGAATTGTTGTGTATTGAAAAGGGGATCGGCTTTTGGACTACACTCTCGACCATTGCCTGAATGAATGGGTGGCGTAACCACTCGTCCTCTTGAGGGGTGTTATCATTGATACGAGTAATCATTAATTGATAACAAAATTTTCTCACAATCTATTGATTACTGGGCTTTTTGTTGGCCATGAAATGCATTGAACCTCAAGAATAACAATCATATCCTTTGCCACAAGTCGTCCAACAAATCGTTTTTTGCATTTAGTTTTTTTTGCGCTGAGTTTACACCACAATCACCGGCCAGACAGTCACCCATCGGATTGCACATCACTTCTCGGACCAAATGATGGCACAATTATCACCGAAAAGAGCTGACGGCAAAGGAGTACGTGTTTGGTGTGACGGATGGTATGTATTGTTTTTTATATTTACCGGGACTTTAAGAATCGGGTTTTTTTCGGGTAAACACTCGGCTAAACGGGTGTCGGGTTTACAGTATTAGACAATATTAATTGTATGAATGAAATATGACAAACCGTGATATATGTTGACCACTGTTTGTCTCTTTGTGGATCAGCTACGATATGGTGCACTTCGGTCACGCCAATCAACTACGACAGGCCAAAGCGATGGGCGATCGCCTGATAGTCGGCGTCCACTCAGACGCGGAGATCACTCGACACAAGGGTCCGCCCGTTTTCAACGAAGAGGAGAGATATAAAATGGTTTCGGCCATCAAATGGGTGGACGAAGTGGTCAGAGACGCCCCTTATATCACGACTCTGGAGACGTTAGACAAATACGACTGCGATTTCTGTGTCCACGGAGACGATATCACACTCGACGCCGACGGACACGACACCTACCGTTACGTGAAAGAGAACGGCCGGTATAAGGAGTGTCAGCGCACGGCCGGTGTGTCCACAACCGATTTGGTGGGACGGATGCTGTTGTTGACGAAAGCACATCACCGCCAAAGTCGCGGTCCCGTCGACGACTTGCCCGACAGAGAGCACACCGAAAACATAAGTCGCGACTCATCGACACACAGCCCGTGGACGGGTATCTCGCAGTTCCTGCCGACCACTCAGAAGATTATACAGTTCGCGGAGGGAAAGGAGCCGAAGCCTAACGATCGTATCGTTTACGTCGCCGGAGCTTTCGATCTGTTCCGTAATGAATGATATTTTTATGAATGAAATTCTTGAGAGAATTAATTGAGTGTTAATTTCCACTCCAGATGTCGGACACATAGACTTCTTGGAAAAGGCGAGCAAAGAAGGCGATTATCTAATCGTCGGCCTTCACACCGACGTTGTGGTCAACAAATATCGGAGCTATAATTACCCGATTATGAATCTACACGAACGAGTGCTTTCTGTACTCGCATGCAAAGTATGATACGTTATTTTTTATGTAATCTTTTCATGAGATTAATTCAATCTCCACTTAAGATAATTTGTGATTGTTTTGTGCGAATTCTGCCAAAAAAACAAACAACGGTTGACTTGTTTTCAATGTTTTTTATTAGACATTTAATGCTTTGGTATTAATATTTTTATTGATTAGTACGTGAATGAAGTGGTGATCGGCGCCCCGTATAGCGTCAAAAGCGATCTAATGAACCACTTTAAAGTGGATGTCGTAATCCATGGTCACACAGATATTCATCCAGACGCTGATGGCAGTGATCCCTATGCGGTACTCATTAGCTTTAATTATATTGTTTTAATAGTTTTACTGATAATTGTTTTGAGATAAAAAAAATGGATTATTTGATTGGATTCTTATTGTGTTTTGATAGGAACCGAAACGTTTGGGTAAATTCAAAGCGATTAAAAGCGGCAATGATTTGTCCACATTTGATATTGTGGACAGAATTATAGCCAATTCTATGCAATTCAGGCTCAGGAATAAGAATAAGGAGAAGAAAGAGATTGATTTAATTAAGAAACTCCAACAACAAGAAAATCCTACCAAAAATGGTGTCCAAATTGACTGAAATGTTAAACATGTTGTCACAAGTCATAAGTCAGTTGTTTAGTGATTGCCTTCAAAATTTTTAAGGTTTTTTCGTTAAGGTATCGGTTTTTAAAGTACTTTTTTTTATTAATTTTTATTAAATGTTTTTAAATATTTTATTTTAGTTATGATTTGTTACTCAAATCGTTAGAATTGTTTTTGCATTTATTATTTAACATAATTCTCAGTTATTTTAAATCTAAAGCTTTTTAAAATACATCGAAAAGTCAACACAATATTAGATTTTCTAATATAATATAATTATTGTCTCATTTTAGAAAGCGTTTCACAAATTATTTTTATTAAATATTTATAAAGCCTTTCAATGAAAGGGAAAACACAGAGTCTGTGCTATTGTATACTGTTTTAAAACTAATTTCAATGTTATTTAACGATTTTATATACCATTATTGCAACCAATGTTAAGTCCAAACTATAATAATCGAGTCAATTATATATAACGAGTGTCTATTGAATACTAAGTCACTGTTAGTGAACTGAATTAAGCTTTAATTATAATGTATTATTATATTAATATACAGTATAGAATAAGCAAGGCGCCGAGGTAAGTGGCCTAATTATCAGCGACTCTCCCTTCACTGCAGCCCTACGTTCCCTGCATTACACGGGGCTCTTGAGAGTACAGTTAACTCTCACTATATAGTTTGAAATTTTAATTATTGTTTTAACCTCGAATGTGAGTAGAATTCATCGCTGAGTTCGAATCTGGAATCCAAAATATTTTATTTCGAATATTTTTTGAGTTATTCGACTTAGAATATTTTTTTATCGAAAATTTTAAAGTGACGTAATTTATTAATATGTTATATGATTTCGATGTAGATTTTAACGCTGATTAATATTATCAAATCGGTCTTAACATTAAATGTGTAATTTTCGAACTATTCGACTTTAAAATGTTAAAATTTGAATAACTTTAAAAATATTTAATTTAAAAGATTGGAAATTTAAAATTCGAAATCGGCGTCAGATTCTACATCGAGATTATATATCATATCAATAAATTACGTTACTTTAAAATTTTCGATAAAACATATTCTAAGTCGAATAACTCAAAAAATATTTGAAATAAAATATTTTGGATTTTAGATTCGAACTCAGCGATGAATTCTACTCCCATTCGAGGTTAAAACAATAGTTAAAATTTCAAACTATATAGTGAGAGTTAACTGTACTCTCAAGAGCCCCGTGTAATGCAGGGAAAGTAGGGCTGCAGTGAAGGGAGAGTCGCTGATAATTAGGCCACTTACCTCGGCGCCTTGCTTATTCTATACTGTACACTATACATGTCATTACAATAGAAAACAAATACATAGTGAATGATAATACGATTACTTTGTATATCAATTCATTCATTAGGTTTAATAAAAACAAAATTATTACAAACGATGTTTACTTTTATCAAAAGTCAAGGTTTGGATTTTGACCCAATTTTTGATAATTTAATGAAAGAATTCTATATTAAATTAAACAATTATACAAAAAACAAATTACATTATAAACATATAAAAGCAAATATTGAGCCAATTGTTTATAAGAATCCCATTTTAATAATACTGTAGTAATAAAAATCAATATAAAAGAGAATTTGATGTAAAAGCTATAAAATGGGGAAAAGTCGATAAATGCAATAAAATAAAAAGTTAATAAACTTATAAATTTTACACTCGTTTAGATGTTTTCAGTCTTACTGTATATAAAATTACAATTATCTACAAAAAACATGAGATAAATAGTTAACTGAATATATTCGTGAAGTCATTTTGAAATCTCTCATTGAATTCCCTTTTAATTGAACGCAAATAATGCGATTGAGAAGAGATTTCATTTTTCAATCGTTTCTCTTCTTCAGTGAGACTTTGGTTTAGTTCTTCGTATTTATTCTGATATCTAATGACAAACAAAAATAATTTAAATAACAAATAATTGACACAAAATGAGAATAAAAGCCAAGAAATACATACAATGACTCGATTGCGTCCAACAGTTTCTTCTGTTTATTCATTTCCAACGAATGTTTCTCTTTAATCCGTTGTCTAAAGTCATTGATGTGGTCTTTGCGTCGCTTCTCCTTCTCTTCGTATTCCTTCAAAACAATCCGCTCTTCCATTGCTTGCAATCGTTTATACTTAGCGTTCATATCGTTTTGAAACCTATCCATCATTTTATGCATTCGCGACCTCTCTATCCGTTCGTCGCGTTTCTCTGCATTCTCTTTGATTTTCAACATTTTCGATGACTTGGTTTCGGCCAACGTTTCCAAGTGTTTCATTTCATCGCGAATCAGTTGCGAGCGTTTCTGTTGCGTATCGATCGCCGCATTCAATCGCGACTTCACTTTCTGTTCATTAACTTTAATGTCTTTATTGAGATTTTCCATCACTTTCTTCTGATGTCTTTCTTGATTGCGAAGCGATTGAACAGTATTTCGGGGAATCTCTGGAAACGATTTCACTAAATCGTCTAAATTCTGTGTCCGAAAGCTTTGCCTCAAACTATTTTGACACTTCGCGGGTGTCTTTCGTTTCACTTGTGGCGAGCGTTTCGTGCGAAACGATACTTTGCGGCCACTCTTGGCTTTGGCCGCAGATTTGCGTACAATTCGTTGCGGCGTTTGAGTGGTCACATCTCCGTAGTATTGTTTAACCCTATATTCAATACTATCGGTCAGTTCTTTAAGTCGAAGCGTTTCGTGCAATCGATGGCCCAAAAGAGTGGCAAAGTTTTCGCATTTCAATCGCTTGTATTCGTCAAAACCGGTCACCGGTTTCGGCGAATCCAAACCACTTGTTTGTAAACCGATATGTTTTATGGCTTTCGGCGAAACCGCAGTACTAGTGGTCTGAACGCCAATCGGTATCTCAATGTCTGTCTGAATAGCAATCGATTGTTTACTCGAATCTTCTTTTCGATTACTCGTGTCGTAACCGAAAGAAGACTTCGCGTGTCTTAAACTTCTTCTTCTTGTTGTCGACTCTTTTGGTCGCCGAAGCGGTTCATTAGACTCTGAAGAAGACAACGACTTCGGACTCGAAGACGACTCAGATTTGTACGGATCTAATGAACGCAGAATGTCTTCGGTCGACATCTTTGGCGAACGTTTCGCAGGCATTGTCTTCGGTGTCGACGGAAAAACATTGTTTTCCTTAAACTCTTTCGGCAAATGCTTAACAAAAGTGGCGATAATTTCCAAGAAGTCGTGAATCGGAAGCACGTTATGGGCGACGATAGCGTCGGCGCGGATGTGATCCAAATCGATGGCAAACAGATCTTTGGACACGAATGCCAACAATCGGGCCATTAATTGGATTTCATGTGATCTCGATTTGGGAACCGTTGCGGAGAAGTCGGCAAAATCCTCGCCGAAGAGGTCCTCGAAGATGACCACAAAAAAGGCGTAATCAATGTCTTTAAGTGCTGTCAAACGTGGGATCAATAGATTTCTGGCAACTATTATATCGTTCGCCAAATGAAGACAATCTGTAATTAAATATTAATTAAATATTTTAATTAAAAAACTAATTAATTGTGAATTAAATGCAATTTAAAAGACCTTTTGCTGTGATTTTTGAACCCATTTTTGAACAACACTTTTAAAGTCCAGCAAACGATCCAATGATTCGTCGATTCAATGCTTTTAAACGCCAAATAAAACAAACAAACAATACGTTTACATAACAAACCTTTTTATAACAATGCCTTCCAATAGAGTGAACGCATTGTTCTATACATACAAAAAGTACCGACACTTCGTTCGCATAACAACCGGTTTAAGGGGTCAATGGTTTCGATGGCAACCGAATGTACACAACAGTAGTGTTCAGACATTTTCACATTTCAAGTGTTTTGTGAATTGAATTGCATTTAAATCCGGTTTTAATCGCTGTTTACCAATGGTTTTCGGGACACGAGTGCTTCTCGCGAGACAATGTATGCCATCATATCAACCATTATCTCAACCATCACTTAATTGATCCAATTGTCTGTTTATAGGGATCAAGAATCCGGCGTTTCGTAAATGGATGTATAATTTGGACGGATATAACAAATTTGGTATAAAATTGACCGCAATTTGCATTGATTTACACATAACTAACGCCCGATTGTTGGCCACGTGTTTGTCTATCGCTTTGAACGGATGCAGGTTTCTATCAGAACGACTTGGAGTGTTTGGGTCAACTACCCTTCCATCCGGGCACCGAAGCCGTCTACGCCGAGGCCTTGCGTCGACTGCCCGCCGATGAGTACGACCGCTGGGCCTTCCGCTGCATCCGATCGGCGCAGTTGGAGATCACCAAAACATATATCCCGGAGTCCGAGAGAATCACTTTCGAAGAGGTATTGTATCTCATGTTCATTGTGTCGCCAACTGATCCGCTCAACGATTGTATGTTTTGTTGTGTTTGAAGGACCAAACGAAGGGACGATATCTGGAGCCGTATGTGAAGGAGATATTGGCCGAGAGGAAGGAGAAGGAGGACTGGCAGGACTTCCTCTCCAAGTGAGAGCTCATTGTTGGCTCCGTTTAAGTGTTGAATTTTGATTGATTTTTGGTTGGCATTGAGATTCACTCAAGAAATTAGTCTTTAAATTGTTTGTAAATTTATTTTAGAAATTAATTCAATTGGAAATTTATGCCAAAAATAGTTTTAAATTAATAAATACTATAAAATAAATAAAAATCTCTTTTAGTGGTATAAAAAACAAACAAATGAATTGTCAAATCGATAATACAGTTATAGTAACGACTTTCGCCGCATAGAATTGCATGCAATTATATCAAGATTTTAAGCAAATTTCAAAAGTGCTAAACCAGTGCAATTATATCCGGATACAATTGCCCCCCATATTAAAAACTCACATATAATTGCCCCCAAACGCTGTACACGGTTGGTTAGTTATTCCAACAGTTTTATTAATGAAATGAAATACAGAAATAGTTGCATATAGTAGTTGTCCTACTCTGACCTCTGTTACCACTCTCTGTGTTTGCATTGCTTTCACTTTGACTTGCATTCAATGAAGGGTTACTTTCACTCAAATCTAATTTATTCGGTATCTGTTGCAACTAGAGTGACCAACTCAAAAAATGAGAAACCTGTACATTTCCTATACGTTCTTTATAAATTCCGAGACATTCCTGTACATTGTAGTAAACTTCCCTGTACGCTCACCTGGACACTAATTTTCTCAACAGAGCAAAATTATAGGTAATCGTAATTTATACAAACCATACATCGCATTCCTGTACAGATTATGTGTATTATGACCACATAAATTAATTGAAATTCAAAATATAAACTTATTTCTTCTACAATTTTGACAAAATTAAAAGAAAATTGCACATATTAGTTTAACAACTTAGATTAAAACCAATAATATTGTTATAAAAGTATAATATTTGATCTAATTTTTCTCGATTTCTCGTTTGGACATTATATAGTACATGCGAGACATCTGCCTGTACACTGAACAGATCGTCCAAAACCTGTACTGTACAGGCCAAACCTGTACGGTTGGTCACTCTAGTTGCAACCCATCCATTGATTCCTCATTTGATAACTCAATTATTTCAGACATTGTGTCACAAATACCTGACACTCATTCACATTAAACAAAAAGCACACCAATTGATAGGAAAGGGAAGCATATAATACAAAAAACTTTTAGTCAAACTTTACAGTTTGATATTATTTGAGTTTGAGGGCAACTATATGTGAATTTTGATAAATGCCTAAATGACATCGATATATTTAATTATGTGTTATTTTATTCTGTGACACAATGCTCTCTACAATAAATTACGTACAGTATATCACAATCACTGCAAAGTTAGAGTGCATTGTCTTTGTCTCAAACTGTAGACATTATTTATGAATAGCGCTAAATCATTTCGCATATCAATTGTACAGCCAATACTATAGTCACGTGATGTGTCACAGAATAAAATAACACATAATTAAATATATCAATGTGATACCAAAACTGAGGGCAACTCTATCCGGATATAATTGCACCCCGACTTAGAGATCTAGATATAATTGCACTGCAACTATATGCGGCACAAGTCGTTAATGATAACAAGGATTAGCGCTTTTTTCGATAAGTCTTGTATAGATAATAGACGGATGAGATGACGGGTAGACTCACGGGAAGAAATAGTGGGAAATAAACGGCATATTTCTGGTCGTCCGGGAAG
>CAJPIZ010002450.1:0-13625 GCA_905368565.1 Medioppia subpectinata
GAGAGAGAGAGAGAGAGAGAGAGAGAGAGAAATAACTGAAAAAGTTATTAGTATTCAAAACCCAACCAAAAGTGTGTGCAATAAATCATTTGCCGTTTTCACACCACATCCGAGTGAAGCAATTATTGCCATTAAACGCAATAAATCAACGATTATTTTAAATGTCATGTCTCTCTCTCTCTCTCTCTCTCTCTCTCTCTCCCACTCACTCATTCACTTTACTCTCACAACACTTCTCAACCAAAACAGAGATAAACATTAAGAATAAATAAAAAACGCATTGAATTCAATACACATATACTGTATTCTGCTGTTGAGCACAAGAATATTCTGGCAATACGTTTGTGTATTATTGACACTACAATAAAACAGTGGACTATAGTATAGCAAAGGTAAACAAAACAATGTTATCTTAAAGCACCAAAAGGTTTTGCTCAAAATACATCCAATAGTGTGACCAACAATATATGCAGTATACGTATATAACAATTCAATTGCAAATAAATTATTCACATATTCAACAATTCATTTATCTTCATTATTATTTGTTACAATTCAGTATTACAAAGATTTGGTAGATTTGGTGTATTTTATTTATTATAACACTATTAGATATATACTGTACAGTATATTATTGTAACATTAAATAAGGTAGAAAACATTGCAGAGGAAACAGTGGATCACTCTACTCAGTCTACTCACTACTTCCAACTAATCCCGTTATACCAATGCATTAACGCATTCACTCTATGTGTTCCTCATATAAAAAACTTTCTTTTCCTTTGAATTGTTCATTATTGTCTTTTATTCTTCGTTTCTATTCATTCATTTCCTCTCTCTCTCTCTCTCTGAGATTCAAAGGAGAAAAATAGTATAATATTTATTGAAAGAAATGTTTGCAAAAAAAAAAACATTAAACGCGTGAATGGATGAGTTGTTCACGTCTTTTATGATACATCGGATGGTAAATAGAAATTAATTATTTTCATCGCAAATACAATTAGCATATAATGAATAGAATTGTTGTCATTTTGTAAAAAGAATATATAGGTTGAAATTAAATGAAAATTCTGTATAATATGTGTTAAATATAGAGAATATTCTGTGAATTTGAAGCAATAATTGAACATTAATTATTATTATTGGAAAATTTTTAATATTTAAATATTTGATGAATACTTTTGTAATATAAATATATTTTTATATAAATTTAACTACAAATAGAAAATAGGAAATAAATGTAAAATTAAATTTTATAAAATACATAGGATAAATGTAATAAAATGTATATTTTAATATAATTTTGCAAACATTTGCAAAAAATATTTTTTCTGTCATGCAAAAATAAAACAATTTTAAATATATTTAAATGGAATTTTCATAAATATAAATTACATGTATATCTGATTTCAATGTGTTTAGTCATCACTTTTCTAGTGATATATTATTTAAAACAAAGCAAAAAATCTTTCAATTGTTTTGCATTCAGAAACCCATCAAATGTTATGCCATTTATTAAAGGCATTTGTATTTCAACAAAACAACATATTTTTGAAAAACAATCTTCAATACTGAAAGGAAACGACCATGATACATTGAATATATATTTCTATTTTTATCATCTTATATTAATAAATGGTTTGTTTAATTTTAATAATATATTTAGATATTAAACGATTTTTACTTAAAATATTTAATTTAAATATATGGCCACAACTTATTTTATGGTAGATTTAGTTTTGCATAAAAAGATCATTTAATCTCAATAATGCCCTCTTGTATGGAAAATTTTAAATTGTTAAAATTTCATTTAAAAATATTATAAAATATACCGATATAATTAAATTAAATCACTTACATTTAAATAAAATGGTAATTGTTTTAAATAAGTCAAATATAATGTATCGATATTTGAAATAATTGGGTATAATTTATCAAGTATGAGAATATGAGCAAAATATGATGTGAAAAGGGTTTGTAATTTGTGGTAAGAATTAGTTATGGGATAATAAATACAGTCGTGATGTAAATGTAAAAACATTTATTTATTTAATAAAATGAAACAATTGTTATTCAAAGTACAAAATTCATTGATTATAACAATATATTGAAATAATTGATTGATGTGTGAATATATGGGGTATTTATGTGGTATGTGTCGGTGTGTTTGTATGGGTTAGAAATATGGTTAACTTAATTGATAAATGCATTGAAATTAATGTGAATTATTTCAGGAATATATTGAGATTAAAATTAAGAAAAAATGAATTGATATTAAAAAAATTAGTGATTGAATTCTTAGAATGAATTTCATTATACATTTACAGATAATATCATACATATACAGTATAATAATATCACATACAACATAATCATTATAAAAATAATAACTCATTTAAATTTAATTTAAAACATTTGTTATGATAATCATTTTAATGCAATAGTTTAATTATTTATCATATAATTAAAAAATAATATTTGGATTATATATAACATTTTAAATGGAAATGTCGTTTTAAAATATATATTTACAATTAAATAAATAAATACAATTAAATATATATTATCGTTAGTTATATTAATAAAATTATTTTATTCCCAACAATAAATGACAAACTTATATAATTAAAATTAAAACAATGAATTATAACACATATATAAGTGTTAAGCTATGGCTAAAACGTGTAAAATTTGATTCAAGAACAATTACTGCAAATTGTATGCAATTATACCCTGATCATATTAGAGTTGCAACCGCTACCAAAGAATCACTCGAGTTAAAATGTGTGCTTAAAATACAATTAATGGAAATCAAAGAAATGGTTTATTGTGATGACTCGTCCACTTATACCATGTTTATAGTGCCGGAAGACACTTGTGTCCAGGAAATTGCAAGGCACCTATCAATACAAGGTAATTATTAATTAGCATGTTTAATTTTTGAAACCTAGATCAATTTGTTAAATAATTAATTCTATTCACTTAATAGAGTGTATCCGAGAGTATATTCACATTGAATTCAACGATGAAATAAGCGATGATTTGTTGAATTGCATGAAACGTAACCTAAAGGCACACAATAGTCGGGCAGTGTTTCGACGCATCGCTAAACCAGAGTTTTTTGTCGATAAATATAACGTTTACGAAGAGATTTGCGAAACCAATGGTACGGATAATGATAGCGATAGCGAGCGAAAACAGCGAATGGACACACATTGCCAAAAAGCAAAGCCAATAAAAATACTTTACAACAACTTCGAGACAATTGCCAATCGTTTGGCGTTTGGATTAAACGAAATAAAATTGTTTGAAATGCAAAACTTTGTCACAAAGAGTGTCGTGAATGAAGAAGTGGTGATACCATTGGCGTCAGTGAAAGGACTGCTCTATAATGTGAACCAAACGATTGTCTCACTATTCATACGAATGGCCGAAATAATTACCGTAAATACCGATCACTTTAAGTCTGTCCGATGTTTTCATAGCCACCTCTTTGCCAATAAGTCTAATGGTATTTAATTATACGGTTTTTGTTAATTAAATTGATTTATATTTGCTTAAAACTATTCAACAGAGTATTTAGTGATTGAATTTGAATACGAATTGATGGCAGAGTTTAGCGCATATTTAAGCGAAATATCCAAACGATTTGAATTTCATTTTGAGCGCATTAGCCATGAATTGTGTGTCGTTTTGAGCGATAATTTCCAAACCATTGGTCGACTAAATATGCAAACAATGGCTTTAGAAGAGAAATGCTATGAATTGCAGGAAATTATCATTTAATACTAATATTTATGGCAAAAAACCACTTATAATTAAACGTAGAAATTTGCTTATCATATGTTTTCCAAAATTTAAAATAAAATGCTTCAAAATATCATTTTTATTTGTCATAAAATTTATGACAATTACATAAAATGTTACGATAACTAAGTATTTAATTAACAATTCTCGTCGACCCATTGTTTCGGGTACTTGTTTCGCAACCAATCATTATTACTGTCCATACAATTGGTCTTTGAATTGATTACATTCAACGGGTTTTGACGGATAAACGGCCCAAAAATAGTCTCATTTAAGTACTCAAAGTCATTATCGCTAATATACAGTTTAACGGGACGTTTGATGGCCGCGAAGACACCCGCTTTAAGGGAACCGCTGGTCAATTGATCGTTTTCTAAATGGATTTCCAAATACTTATTGAACGGCACATCAATTACAGGAAAGGCGTTAACATCGATATCGCGGATGTGATTAGACTTGAGGTTCAGGTTCTTTAATACCGGCAAATCCCGGAAGGCGTTGGCCTCGATTCGGACGATTCTTGAGTCAATGATATCAATATCGTTCAGAAAATGAAGCGAATGGAGGGCGCCGTCGGTAATAGCGGACAGATGTGTGGCCGACATTTTCAGCGTCTGTAGACTTCTTATAGCACTAATGGCTGCGAATACGTTATATTCGGCATCGGGTTTGGCGTCAGTGAACGGCGCTTTCACTGTCAACTCGACAAGTAAACGGTGAGTGCCGTTGAACGCCAACCGGTGTACGCGTGTCAGTGATTCGCACTCTATGAGTATTGAGTGGAACTGTATGTCCGCGAAGACATTGGCGTTCAATTCAACCATATCGTCGTCCATAATATGGAGGTCATTAAACTGTTTCTCTTCCTCTTTCAAAGCTACGCTTAAATTGTGGAATATTTGGCCCAAAGTTAGATCTGGTTTGTTAAGAGAGTCGCATACGATATCGCATTTCTCTAATAATGTTATAAAATGACAACCACTGTAGTCCAAAACAGTTGATTTTGGGCACATCTCGTAACATATTGTGCTGGAAATCGATACGCTTACGATCGTTAATGTAAACACAAACGCTGTAAAGAATTAATTTTATATTATAAAGTTTAATTAAATAATGCATGTACAATATACTTTATTATTAATAAGTACAGTAGATATACTTACACAATGTATACAAATTAGACAACTTCATTATGTTACAATGATTGGTTAACTACTTAATATATAATGTAATTTAAGACAAAAATAATTTGATGGTTATATTGAATGTTGCTATTTTATTTATATTGTATATTTTTAGCTAAATTTATATAAAAGCATATTTGAATTCCAATCAAGCCGACTTCATGTGAATTAATAGATAAGATAAATTAAAGAAATAATGATAAATGTCAAGTATTGATAATATTGAATATTATCTACCCAGGTAGTTTAAATAATATACATGGGAAATGGTACATGCTTTTATAACGGTTTAAATAATACCCCCTTTTATGGTAACTATGTTATTCCATCCCTTATAAAGTTTGAATGTTTATTTCGCGATATTTATTATACCACGTGGTCAAAATATTTTGATAGGCTATTAGAAAGAACTAGCGTTTATATCAAAATACTGTAATTATCGGAATTTGTTTTAAACAATTTTATATAAATAGATAACATATAAGTTTAGCAAATAATTATGTTAAGAATTCTAACAAATACTGTAAATATTTTTTATAACCCAATTATTTAACTCCGCCATATTTATCATAAATGGGACATGGTTCTTGATTAATCTCAAGTATTTGAACTTATTTTGAATGTCTTATTCTATTTGGTTTATGGGAAAAATATGATTAGGTAAATTAATTACTTATGATAAGTAGAATTCCCAGTAATATCTTATAGGGATATGTTTCGATCTCAATATAAAATAATAGCAAATTAAATTATTTTTAAAATTTCAAATTAATTTTATTCAAATAGTTATAAAATTTATGTGAATACAAGTATTTTATTGGCAATTCTCATCGAACCACTGTTTGGGATACTTGTGTCGCAACCAATCATTATTACTGTCCATACAATTAGTCTTTGAATTAATTACATTCAACGGGTTTTGACGGATAAACGGCCCGAAAATAGTTTCATTTAAGTACTCAAAGCCATTATCTTTGATAAAGAGTTTAACGGGACGTTTGATGCCCGCGAAGACACCCGGACTGAGTGAAGCCCTTCCCAATTGGTTGTCTTCTAAATGTATTTCAAGCGTCACATTAAAGTCCACATCAATGACGGGAAAGGCGTTCACATCGACATCGCGTATATTATTAGACTCGAGCCGTAGTTTCTTGAGTACCGGCAGATCGCGGAAGGCGTTGGCGCCGATCCGCGCGATTCTCGTCTCATATATATGTATATCTGTGAGCATAGGGTGTGAGTGAATGGCGTCGTCGGGAATGGCTGTCAAATTGGTTCCGCTCATTGTTAGCGACTCCAACGCCCGCATCGGCTGAAGCGCGGCGAACGTGTCGTACGGCTCGCCGGGTGTGGAGTCCGTGAGCGACGTGTCGTATAATTGAATGCGTTTGACGTAAGCGCTCGAACCGTCAAACGCCTGTCGATGGACACGACTCAAGGCTTTCGTTGACAACGAGATGGCATTGAATTGTATGTCCGCGAAGGCATTGGCCGGCAGTTCAGTCATTCCCGTGTTGTATAAATCAAGATAACCGAACTCTTTCTCGTCCGCTGTTAACGATTGGCTCAATTCGTGAAATATTTGCACATAATTTGTGTTCACATCGCCGTAGCAGCGAATTTGGCACAACCTATCCTTATTGGCCAAAACATAGCAATTATTGTTGTGTCAATACATGTACTTTAACATTACAGACATATTAAGTATTTAGGTAGTAAATATTGATATAATTTTTAAATTAAATAACGTTACCCTATTAGATAATAAATTTACAATAAGTTTACATTTTATTTATTATAATATCACGATTTTAGAAGTTAGTATTGTAACGTTTCTATAATTGTTTTGGGAAATTATTTGAAACGTAATTTGTTAATCAAATTTAGCCGAATTTGTTTTAATTGTTGATTTGTTATGAAACAGTGTTTATTGGCCTACAAATCAATGCCATTCATTTGTCTGTATGTCTTGTGGTTTAGGAGTAATCCTCTCCCGAAGAGGTCGAGTCCCGAAATGGGTCTGGCACAATGACCATGGCACTTTTAGAATTCGAGATAATAAGATGCGCCAAAGTTATTTGTTACAAAGATTAGATAAAGAAANCGTTTGGCACTATTTTCTCCCGCTTTCTGGCCTTTCGTCGCCTCAGAAGTGAAGATCTCTTCAATGAATCCAAACGGAGATAACATTCCCTGAAATGTCTGGTCGACGGCGAACACCACTTTATGGCCGCGACTGACCAGTACTTCACCCAAACCTATGCAGGGGTTGACAAACCCTATGGTTGAAAGCGGAGCGAATAATATTGTCATTTTTTTTGCCATTTTTTGTCACTAAAATCTTAATTCTAATTAAAGTTTAATAGATTTTTGCAAATATTAATTAATCTGTTTTATATCGTTTTAATAAATAGTTACTACGCGAATAGTGAAATAGATGAATTGTCAAAAATTTTGACTCAAAATACATGTATTTGTTATTGAGCGGACTTTTTATGATTTTTAATGTAGTGTAATAATTTTTTTGTATTTGAGAGTGAGATTGAGAGTAATTTACATTAAATAATGCAAATTCATATAAACTCAATGTGCTAAATATTTTCATACATATTCATGCATATCTGGATTTATACGGTACTCGTTGTGTAGACGATTTTATTTATTCAATTTTAAATAAATCAATGATATAAAAAATCTTAAAAATATTACAAAGTTTAGCAAAGATATTGCAATATTTTTATAAATGTACATGACCATCTGATAAAGTGGAATAATACTAACAATTTTAGTCATTATTGATCGTAAGATAAAGACATACAGGTTCAAAATATAATTATCAAATTCAAACAATAATTAATTAATTTAACATTTAAACAAGTTATTTATTTTAAAAAAATCAAATGTTAATACTTTATGAAATGTTTAATGAAAATAAAATATTTATTTAAATATTTTAAAATCTTAAATTACATATCAAGAGTACAAATGTTAAATTTCTAAACAAGTATTATATGCACTATTAACGTTTCTAAAATTGTTTTGGGAAATTATTTGAAACGTAATTTGTTAATCAAATTTAGCCGAATTTTTTTAAATTGTTGATTTGTTATGAAACAGTGTTTATTGGCCTACAAATCAATGTCATTCGTTTGTCTGCACCTCTTTTGCTTCGGGAGTAATCCTCTTTCGAAGAGGTCGGCCTCCGGAATAACTTTGGCAATGCTATCCAATGAGAATCAATATTTTTAACAATTAAAAGTTACCAAATAATTTAATTGGTTCGATCAAATGTTGAAATTTATACCGAAATGTTATTTTCTTTATCTAATCTTTGTAACAAATAACTTTGGCGCATCTTATTATCTCGAATTCTAAAAGTGCCATGGTCATTGTGCCAAACCCATTTCGGGACTCGACCTCTTCGGGAGAGGATTACTCCCAAAGCAAGAGAGGTGCAGACAAACGAATGGCATTGATTTGTAGGCCAATAAACACTGTTTCATAACAAATTAACAATTTTAAAAAATTCGGCTAAATTTGATTAACAAATTACGTTTCAAATGATTTCCCAAAACAATTTTAGAAACGTTAGTTAAACATATGCCCAATGGGTCTAAACGTTTGTCATCAAATCGTGAACCCGAGGCCAGTGTCCGGCCGTAAACACGAGTCCGATCTCACGTAACAAATGATTGATACCCAACACCGGCGCCGGACTCTCCACCGACTCTTTGACGTACAGTTCCTGCGCTCTACCGCTCAGAGCGGCCGCTCTTAACACGCAATCCGTCGACACATTAACGACGAGTGCGTCGGCGGGCAAGCGATCCACCGCTTCCTTAAGCAATACGGGAGAGACGACAGCGTTTGCAAAACTCTCGGCCGCAGAGAAACTGTCGGCGCCGGTAGTGTTGGTCACTACGGGTAGTGTCGGGCGCGCAGTGGGCAGCCAACGCTCGCTGGGCTTAAACGGCGTCCGCTCGGGCACCTCAACGGCCACACGGCTTATCCATTGGTGCGCTTCGGGCACTAAATCTAGGCCCGAATGAGACACTCCTACTCTCGGGTAAACGTTGGTCACAATGGGTCTCAAAGCGTGCGCCAACTCCCGTACCGCCTGTTCATAGCCGACAACTGTGAGACACGCGCGCGACGTGTGCTCCGCCGCGAACAACACGTCCGGCCGAACGGCGCACTCGCTCTCAATCTCTGACCACAAGTTGTCGTCGTCGGCGGCGGAGAAGACGCTGACCGCCCACAACGGCCGCCCCGTAACCACCGGCTTCCCGAGCGACCAACACATTGCCAGACACTGGCGCCGATCGCACAGACCGTCCATATATAGGCACATGAATTCGCCCGCCGATGAACACGAATATGAAATCGTTTCTTAATACTCATTGATTACGTCAAAACTCAGTATTATTTTGTAAAATTGCAGGATTTTTACCATTTTCTTTTCTAACAAGAAAAGATATAATTTCATTTGTTGCCATCCGAGCGGTCAGTATATGGACTAATCGGGGAATCGCTATTATGAGGAACGGCCGCTAACTTATACCCCGTACTTACGGGTAAAATAAGTACACATATTGCCGATAAACAACATTTATTGATTGTATGTATGAATGAATGGGTGTGTGAGTGAAGTGAGACATTGCGGACACTTAGGATTGGCTAAGTGTGAAGTCAGCACAACACTGAAGAATACAGTGCAAGAATCGGGGCTTTTATGCCGTGTGTTGTGTAGTGTTTGCATATATTGTACATAAGAATCGTATGTAAAGTGTAGTGTATTGAATGACAATTGTTAGGTATGTTATAACAGGTAATAACTGGTATTAACAAGTATATAGGGTAAAAATTCCTGGGATTTGAGGCTATATGAGCCGATAGGGATGTATTGTGCGGGACTGCTATGCAGTAGTTATCATATGTCTGTCAGTGTATGAATACGGGGGTAACCGAAGGGGTTTTCAAACGGCAATACATTGATCATTGGTTAGAACTATGATTGATATAAATTAAAGAAAAAAGTAATTTTACTATCACGTTGTTATTATACTGTTAGCCTAAAAATATCAATAAAGATTAGAACTGATCAATGCGTTCATTTGATATACTATATGACCTACAGTTGGCTTAAGAATGTGGTCAGAAATGACCAAAATTTGATTAAATTCTATTACCATAAAATAGCTGCCATAAAGAGAGGGCCGTAAACGTTATGGGCGTATATTATATCTCAACGGAACCCCCGTTAAAAGGGGTTTCAATATAACTTTTTGACCCCAATTCCGCCCAGTCTATACAATTGTAAAGATAATTATTTATCATTTATTTATTTATTAACCTGCAGTGCCATATAATATCATGGTCACTTAGTGTGCTAATCCAATTTATTTTGGTGACACCTATATTTATTTACTTTATTCGACGGTAAGTAATCTCGTTCAATTTAAATTATGATTTCATATTAAGCACAAATAATTGCTGTTCGCAGAAACATCAAAACTGGTATTATAACCATAATGGTTGCGTGCATAATGAGTTTGGTTATTACTACATACATCAGCTACTTTGGAGCTTTTGAGGAAGGTCCTGGGTGAGTTCATCGAAGCAAATTTAATTAGATTTCTAAGTTAAAAATAGGTTTTCATTTCCATAACAATTTCTGTGGGATTTTGTCTATTCTATATTTGAATGAAAGTAATGGTAATCCTATGTGTAGGGTGACCAACTTTCATTTTAGAAAGAGGACTTTTAAAAAAGTTTTAGAGAATAAATGGGAGGAAATTTAAATTTAATAATTATAAATTACAAATATAGGACACAAGCTTTTACTCTAATTTAGCAATAAATAATTAATTAAAAAATAAATTGAGATTAAGTAATAATTTTCTTTGCAAACCTGGTTAATAAATGAGCATAACTTATATACTGTATAAGTTTGAATAAGTTCATTTATACCGATAATTATTAAAATTAAATAATTTTTCAGAAATGTTCGATCAAGATTTACCTTGATACAAATCAAGCCAATGACCCATGGTGCCCAATACCTGTTGGGCATGTTATACGGCTATTTGTCGGTTGACGCGCGGCTAAACAAACGGATCGACGCCTATTGTTTGCGGCCAAAAATGATTGCTTTATCGACAATAGTTATGGCGGCGATGGTATCGATGGCCGCATTCGTGCCAGCGTTGGAACAATCGTCGGGCTATAGGACTGTCTATACGGCGAGCGGCAGTGTATACGCGTTGGTCATCTGTTGGTCGGCCATAACGTACGCCAACGACACCACTCTTACGCACAACCGTTTTTTATCGTCCCGATTGTGGCGACCCATACGCCCGATACAACTCACGTCGTTTTTACTGCACATAAATTTCTGTAGATATTTGTTGGTCGCCTTACCTATAGGTATGCGCCGTACGGTTCCCGCGCCGGTACTCTTGCTGTCGATGGTTGCCCTCAATTGTTTGGCGATGACTGCGGTGTCGGCGGTGTTTGAGTATCCGTTCGGCCGTTTGCAGCGATCGCTGTCCGGCTATCTGTTTGACGACTGCGCCGGACGTGCGGCGGATCGTCGCTCTGTACTTAAATCCGAATAATTTAATGATTTTGAATTGTTTTATATGTTTTACATTATTCTCGTAGAATCGAATTAATACAATTTTTGATTTAGATAGATTAGTAGATCTAATACAAAATATTATAATTAAAATAATTAATTTAGAAGTAATTTTTATAGTAAATACAATAAAATATAAACATTAATAAAATAATTTGTGTAGGTTTTCATGTAAAACAAACATTAGTGAAAGTTTATTAATTTTTATTTGAGTGCTGAAATAAAACTAAATTTGCCAAATAATTATTATTTTCAATATTAAATCAATAAAATAAAATTTAATGAATAAATTTATTTTAAATTCATATAAATGAAAATAAAAGTGTTAAAAAGAAAGTGTTAATTCAAAATTAATTCAAAATTTAGTATTAAAATATTTATAGAATAAAATAGAAAATTGTAAATCATTAAGTTAAAGTAAATTAATTTTAATGATTAATAAGATTTTCAATCATTTCGGCCGCTCTTTGAATGTTATCTGAAGTTTGAATACGTTTTGAAGCGACGAATAGTTTGTGTTTCAATTCCTTGTCATTCAATAGCTTTTCAATAGAGTTAAGCAATTCTTGCTCTGAAACGGTGTGCGGATTAAGTCTAATCCCAAATCCCTTTTCCATAACTCTCTGTGCGTTATCGTAATGATCGCCAAAGAAAGGCATTGCAATCATTGGTTTACCACAACTCAATGTCTCGGCGATAGTGTTGGTCCCGCCGTGAGATATGACCACATCTACTAATGGCAACACTTTTGTCTGCGGAACTGAGTTCTCGCCCCACATATTGTCCGCCAATTCATATGTGTTTCCGAGAAGTCCTTTTGAGACAATGAATTTGTGTTGACTTTTGCTGAGAATAGACACCAATCTCTTCATTAGATCTACATTTGCTGAACAGAGAGAACCAAATGAGAGATAAATTAATTTACTTTTCTCTATATCTCTGTCACGGAATTTATCGGGAATTTTAAACTCTTGTTTNTGGAATCTTATTCCACCCATCCATACCTATCCATTGATATATAATATGATATACTTATTTATAGAATACAAGATTTGATATTCAAATTTTTCCCGATAAAAGTGGTCACTACGGCCAGACCCGAAAGGATCTGGACATATAAAATACATCACTCGACTACCCATTGAGTGTACTTTCATTTTATAACAATAACTCCCGGGTGCACGTTGGCCAGATTTGAACATCGTCCTTTTATACATATATATACTGTACGTAATGTATGGGTTCAGTCAATGCGGAAGCGGAAAGAGGGGGAAAGGGTGCGCCTTAGTGTGAGTGCGGCCCACTGTTAGGGCTGTTAACCATAAGAATAACATTGTGCATACACTAGCAAATAGCACTACAACGTTGTGTGCAATCTTATTGTTATTAAAGTGGCATTTAATTCAAGTCATTTAAAGCCGTAGAGAAGTCCGCATAAAAACACATATTTTGACAATTCATTCATTACTGTGTAATCATATTCAAGAATAATCTGTACACGAGTTTACACATGTATTACAATAATAAATGACAAACACTAGCATCTCATCTATTGGTTATTTGAATTGCTAACCAATTTTTATAAAAATAATATTAAATACTATCCATAGGTTTTAACATTAGTTTATAAACGTTATATACTTTATATACTTTACATAATCGTATATATTCCCGATATATTCTGTATATATTCTCTAATCGATTAAAATAGATTAATTAATATTTGCAAACATCTATTTAACTTTTATTTATAATTAAGATATTAGTGAAAAAGAAATGGCAGAACAGTTGACGATATTATTCGCTCCGCTTTCAACCATAGGGTTTGTCAATCCCTGCATAGGTATGGGTGAAGCTCTGGTCAGTCGCCGCCATAAAGTGGTGTTCGCCGTCGACCAGACATTTCAGGGAATGTTATCTCCGTTTGGATTCATTGAAGAGATCTTCACTTCTGAGGCGACGAAAGGCCAGAAAGCGGGAGAAAATAGTGCCAAACG
>CAJPIZ010002451.1:0-13617 GCA_905368565.1 Medioppia subpectinata
ACTTTACGGTTGAGGTGAACGGCCATCGGTTCACTGATTTCCCGCATAGAGTGCCAAAAGTGTTTGATTTTATCAATGGTTTGATAATTAACGGCGATATCGATGTCCACGACATTAGGTTTCTTCTGGACGACCGGCGAAAGTCATTGATTCCGTCGTAAACTTACGAGTGATGAGCAAAACAATGTTATTTGCGTTTAAATCAATTGGATATTGTTATTGTAATTAATGTTTTCCATCTATATAAATAAACAACAATTTATAATTTCTAAATTACAATGTATTTCAATTAAAATGTACGATAATTTAAATCTAAACTTTACAATAAATGTCTATTATATTTGTACAACAAATTAATAAATAAAATCTACACAAAACGTGTATTACTGTACGACAGTCGGGTTAACAATTTTTCACTCAAATTCAGGTCCACCCCATTGTCAGGTGTGTCAACACATACGGTGACGGTTTGGCCGCACTATCTGTACGGCTCGATACCAGTCCTCCATTGAACGCACGGTCACACCATTGATATGTGTTATCACATCTAACTTATTGAGATAAGCGCTTTGGAAATACAATTTGAAACAACAATAACAAATAACAATCAAAATCAATGGCAAACCGTTTTACAGACTCTACCACTTGACTGATGCTATCGATGCCCACAAACCCAATGATAAGTTAATACTAACTGTTTATAGGAATAAACAATACAAAGACATTGATATCACTCCACAACTGATCCACTGTTATGTCGCTTAATGTTATAGTTTTGCAACAATACTTTTTAAGCACACATTTATATGTGATTTATAAATGATTTATAATAAATATAAAATGCATTTTAATTGTTTGCATTCAATTGATTTAAAGAAACGTTTGATTTATTGAATTGAAATTTACAATTGATTTATATTTATTAGAAAATGGGTGAAAATAAAACTTACGGTAAATCCTTTGATATGGATGGGTATTTCCCGCTCCCAGTAGTCACCAATAAGACCAGTCTTGTTATCAATAAAGCAATGATCATAGAATTGGCCAAAGATTTAGTCCATTTGTTTTACAGTAAACCGACGGCTAAATCAAGTGATGAATATAAAACTCATTACAATTCAAAAGCCAAAAGCGGCAAAGAATCCGCTGAAGTGTTGTTTCGCGAGTATCGGTCCCTTCAGAAAACGTATTGATTATATTTGTAATGATTTAATAATTGGTTAACAAATGTCCCACCCGTAACACAGTAAGGGCCAGCACCCGATGCCAGACCATCGAGAGCACCAGTCAGTTGGGATATTGTCTGGCCATTGATGTGTTTTATTTGATCGCCGACTTGTAGTTCAGTCCTATTTTCAGTTTAAATACATAAGTAAATACAAAATAATTGTGAAATAAAATCAATATATTTATAACGTTGAAAAATCCATTGCATACTCATTATTATTTTGATTGTCCGCAAACCTCAAAACATGATGACCACCGCTGATGTCAAACTTCAACACTACTCCCAACCGACTCTTGTCCTCAAATGAGTGCCGATTTTGCGGTCTTTCCGCTCGTATTCCACACCTCTTTGGATAAATGCTATCAAAACAATAGTTAATATATTTGATGAGAAATATTGTACAAAATTAAAAGCCTATTGATATGTAAATGTCTACCCAATGTCACCCCTTATTTGTTTCCCTTCTAACACATACCTCGTAAGTCCTTTGCCGGTAAGATGTGTTGGTTTTCATCGGTACCGCACAGCATAACGCCCACCACTCGGCCATTCATGTCGAGCACTGGACCGCCGTTAAAGTTGGTCACCGATTGCATACTATGGCCGATATACTGACGGTTCGGATTGACTATAAACGGTTGATGCGCTGGCGGCCCGTTCAGTGATGTGACGCTCCCGACAACAAAACTGCACCCACTCTTACCTCTAGCTCTGCCCAACACGACTCTCTGTTGGCCGGCGTGGGTTTTGTCGGCCAATGGTAACGCAGTGAGCGCTCCCGGCCTAAGATCGCGCACTTTGATGAGCGCCAAACCGACCGACGGATCTGCGTAGACCACCTGTCCGTCGAGTTCGGCCACTCTTGTCATTGATGTCATTGGAGAAGCGATGAACAGTTCGCCCGCCGGACGACTGGTGGACATCACTAACAATACAGACGTCATATCCTGTGTACACAACGCAGTGGTCACCACATACTCGCCGTTATGCACAACAAACCCGCTTTTCAGTAGCCATTTGATTGAGACAACAGATCGCTGCCAATCGTCGTAATGGTCCCGAACTTCCGTACCGTTCAAACGGGCGTTTCTTATAGTGAACTTCGGACACAATCGGGTGTTTGTCCACTCGTTTGCCTCGTTTTGGCCACCGTTTCGTCGGCGCCAATAGTGGCCAGAGATCACAGCTATGGGCGCCAGTATTGGGGCACTTGTTTGACAGGAAATGATGGTTAAATATTCAGTATATACCAAACTTGCGTTTTATACAAACCTTTGCCCGCATTTTCTCAATATAACTCTCAATCGATACATAAATCACTGCTTTTTATTTCAATTTATAATAAGTACTGAAAAATTACTTGAAATCAATAATGATTTATATCAAAACAAATCAAACGTATATTTAAATCAATAATAAATATATAAAATGCAATAAATTTGAATTAAAATATTTTTTAAATGTTGGCTGAATAATATTGTTAAAATTAAAGTTAGTATTAAAGTTAATTCATATAAATTAGTATTAATTTAAACAATTAATTCAAATGTTCGTTACATTAACTCAATTAGATTTAAATAATTATCTTTTAATTATCATTTATTAGTTTGAAAACAATATTGATTATGGATTACGACCGACACTTCCCATTACCTGTGCTCTTAGATCTCAGTGAAATCACTGTTAGTATTAATGATTTGTATCGATTGATTGACGAGATCTTAGAATTGTTTAGTATAAATAAAACAAATTATTTGACTGAATGGGAAATTGCCCACAAATGGACAGAAACTGTATTTCAAGTGAAATACGTTTTTCAGTAATTATTATATTTGTATTGCATTTATAATTAATTAACTAATAATAATATTATCATTAAAACTAATAGAAATCATCTTAACATCAATCCCAGAAATGTTGTAATCCATCCCAATATGACTGTTATATTGCTGTTGGAAGATATTTACGACTTAATTAGGAAAGTGATAATAGGAATAGATAACAAGTCGGTCAAAGATATGAACCCCCGGGATAAGATAATGATGAGAGTAAAACTTCATAGGGGATGGAAACGTGGAAAGAGATGGTGGGATGGGATGCCAAAAAATGCTTAACAATTTTTGAAAACCATAGATTTTATTACAAAATTGTCTATAATTTGTTTCATCATTTATTTCATCGCAAATATGTATCGATTGAATGCTTTGTTCACGAAATACAGCAAAAGGTTTTCATTTAAGACATGACTTATTTAATTAAAATTTAAATCTAATATTTATGTCCAAAATCAGTGTCTCATTAGTGGCGTCAATACCGGCTATAATAGCGGGTAATGATTGGTATGAATACATCCGTCACAACAATAATACCAAAAGTCACACAAACTCTTCGTTCAAACCATCGCTAACTCTAAGAAGCGTTCGTTTGTCCGACACTTCAGTCGCCAATCATATAAAGCAAGTAATCGACGGGTCGTTGCCATCAGTAGTGCGCATACAAACCAAAACAGGTGTGGGAACCGGTATTATTGTGGACAATAAGTTGGGACTCATTGTGACCAACTGTCACGTGGTTAACGACGATCCGTTTGTGTACATCCATTTGTGGGAACCAATAAAACATTTCGACGGCGACCGCAGTGATGAGACGGTAAACATAATGCGCGGACATGTGCTGTACTGTCACCCGGATGTGGATCTGGCGGTCATAAGCGTGTACTCAACTCTTGGCGCTCTGTCAGCGCTAAAGCTGTCCGAAAGCACGGACTTAAAGGCCGGCGAACCGTTGATATCGATCGGAAATCCTATCCTGTATTGGAGTGTTTCAGTGGGTATATTGAAATGTTTTCAGAGCGGGTAAGAGCCGAGCGGCTTCTCATACACAACGCCGTCGTTATTCTCGACGGTCCTCTACTCGATGGCAACGGCGATGTCGTTGGCGTTAATTTCGCCGGAAGTGTAGATGAATGTGTGGCCATACAGTCAACCGATGCCATAACTATGTCATTTGCTATTTTATAAGTGATTAAAAGAGAAATTGTGTTTGTTTTGTATTGTTTATAATTTCTATACATTTTTTATACATTATGCCATAAATTATAATTTTTTGTTCACAATTTCTACACAGAAATCGTGGAAAAGCCAAACATTTCGGACCTAAGAGTTTGAGACAGCGTTTTTCAATGGCCGACAAGAAGTCGTTGGGAGTAATGCTGGAGAAAAGGGCGGACGAGTTTGTGGTCATCAGTTTGGGTATTAACGCCGCACACGGTTTGGATGAAAAGGATTATATCGATCGGTAATCCAAACCTCAGGAATAGCTCAACAGTGAGTCGAGTCGACGGCATCGATAGGCCTATGATTGAAGACATCATTTAAAAGCCTGTTTTGGTTCACTCACCCAATGCTATCGGCGGATACTCTGGCGGTCCGGCCATCGATGGCACCGGCGATGTCGTGGCCATCACTTTCTTCAGATTTAAAGACCACACTCTTGCGATGCCGTCCGCCGAAGCCATAAGTATGTCATTTAATACTACAAGTGCTCAAAGGAAAGGGTGTTTCGTATTGTTTATAATTTTTAAATAATTCTTAGAAATAATAATGATTTTATCACTTTTTGTGTACAGAAATAGTGGAAAAAGCAAAGGATTTTATGGTCAAGAGTTCTTGAATACGGTTCTCAATGACAAACAAGAGATCGTTGGGAGTAATACTCGAGCGACGGAAAGAGGGGTTTGTTGTCATGGGTTTGGGTATTGAATGTGTGGAGTGTTTATAAAGAGATGATATAATTGTGGGAATTAATGGCAAACCTCTCAAAACATTCACTCAATTGGAGAAAGAGATACAAAAAGACGGACAGCTTTTGAAGTTTTAAATCAAATCAAAAGATATTTTTACTGTATTTTATGAACAAAGAATTCAATCGATACATATTTGTGATTAATTAAAATTTATTTTAAAAAAAGACTAAAATATTTTCAATGGATTTATGTTAAATTAGCTCAATTTAACAAACATTTGAATCAAATTGATAGTAACAAAACTAAAAATTTAAATTTATTTTATTATTTTTAGTTTTGGTACTATCAATACATAATTTATATTTTTAAATTTATTAATTTATAATAATTAATTTAATTAATAGATTACATTTCGGAATTAATAGAAAACAATGAACTCTTTGTTTAAACAATTGGCTAATAAACATTCGGAATGAGACAATAATTTGTCCTAAATAAAGCTTATATGATGACCAGTCATGGATAAAATTTTTCAGTTGAATATTTATTACATATGTCGTCGACCGCCCGATACAAGTCGTCCATCCCTACAACGGGTACTCCATTGATACGAGTGATCACATCGTATCGATTCAAACCCAAACCCAATAACATGTTTATCTGAACGTCAAACACATCCCATAAGACAACACCGTTGGCCGGCAACTGAACCGCCGGTATATTACGCTCGGCGGCCAACCGGTCCCTCACGTCGTCCAACCAATAGACTATTGCGTTCAGAAGTGGACTCTCTTCTCGATCGCTCCGATACACTGTAAGGGCTAAATGTATGGCTAAATGGATTAGTTTTATAAACATTATCAATGAAACATTATGATGAAAACAGTGGGTGAGGTTTTAGTGGGGAAGGGTTGTAAAAAGTCAATTAGTTACAGACTTACACAACAGATTATGTATGGGAACAGCGAGTATATGCCGATCATGTGAGCTCTGTTTGTGCCCAACCATTGTCTCGACCATTGCTTGTCTGACCACTCCTTGTCTGACCACTGCTTGTCTGACCACTGCTTGTCTGACCACTCATTCAATGCAAACGAGAGACCAATCGCTGGAATCACTTGTAGTATTAAATGACATACTTANTCAATGCAAACGAGAGACCAATCGCTGGAATCACTGCTCGAACCGAATGTCTATTAAATGAGACAACAATTTGTTGCAAACAATTCACGGCTTAAAACACTTTAGATTTTAATACCTATTAATCAATACTCGAAACAAAGAACCCATTCTTCGGCAATACATTACTTAATAAATAATACAATATATTTATTTAATTGTAAAAATATTTAATTATATAAATCACGTAAAATTTTGTTATCTAAATGAAAATTAAATAAACAATTTTAAAAACATCTTATAATTTGGTAAACATTTGGTTTTCTTACAACTAAATTTGAGTATTCTGAGAGTAAGCAGGGAAATGAGTTTCAAATCAAGTCTATTTTTTAAATATATAATAGTAAAATAAATTGAATTTTAAATAACAAATGAAACATTTGCTGAATGAATGCTATTACATGATAGGCAACTTGAGAGGTCGGGGCCGCACCACCACCTAAATGGGGTCGGGCTCTCCCACTCGTACAACAGTTAGGTTAAGACTAGCACCCGATGCCAGACCATTGAGAGCACCGGTCAGTTGGGATATTGTCTTCATAGGACTGTTATTGATGTGTGTTATTTGGTCGCCAACTCGTAGTTCAGTCCTATTTCAAAGTTAAAATACTGTACATATCACATTAAACACTAGTTATAAAATAAAATTATCCATATTTTAAACGTGATAAAAATCATATACAATACCCGTAAACTATTATCCGTAAACTTTAATACAAAGAACCCGATGTCTGTTCGCCTCAACACTACTCCCAACCAATTCTTGCCCTTAAATTAGTACCGGTTTCGGAGGTCTTGCGTTTCGCACTCATATTAAACACTACCGTTTAATAATTGCAGTACTTATTTCATCGTAATAATTAAAATAATTAACTTAATGTTTAATCTCCTCCCTTTAGTTAAAAATTTAATTATTAGTTTCATTACAATTAAATTAAATGTAAAATTATATTTAAATAATATGTGTTTAACAAAATCAATTTTGTTTATAATTTATAATTTTTAATCAATCAGAAAAATAAGTTAAAATTATGAATTAATATTTATTTACAAATGAAAATGAAAGTCTTTTTATTATATTTAAAATAAATTATGAATAACACCGAGAAATGAATAAAAAATTTGGCTTTAAATCACAGTTACATACAGAGACTGGGAAATGACAGACACCAGCACTTTACAGCTTTTGCGGTCAACAGTGAGGCCAATGAACTGACCCACGGGTCTACTGTTGAGAGTATCAGTCAATTGTGATAATGTCTGGAAAGGGATGCCATTGATGTGTGTTATGCGGTCTCCCACTCGTAGTCCTGAACTAATTTACAGAAAAATTTGAATTAATTAAATATAAGACGGAATATAACAATAATTGTAAATTACAATTATTGTAAACTTTATATTTCACAATCAATATATACCGGGTCTTATCGATAGGATCGCCGATTAACATCAACACGTGGTAACTCTTGTCGTTGCACCTCAACACCATTCCCAACTTATTTTTGTCATGAAATGAGTACTCCGTTTTGCGGGCCAGCGGTTCATAATCCAGACCTCTTTGGATAAACTCTGCCAAACAATAGTCAATATAACTGATAAGTAATATTGTGTAAACAAAAACCTCATTGGTTTTAACCCATGACATCATAACCCCTCCCCCACCCCTCCGACTCTTACCACGTAAGTCTTTAACCGGTAAGATGTATTCATCCCTCATCATAACGCCCACCACTTGGCCACTCATGTCGAGCACTGGACCGCCGTTAAAGTTGGCCACAGATATAATATTATGGCCCATATAGTGACGGTCCGGACGGAGAACATAGTTGTGGTGATTATTGTAACCAATTGTTGCGAAAGCGTTTGGCCCCTCCGGACAGCCAATAGTGCCGGTGACGAAACCCCTTTCCTGTTGTCGTACGCCCAACACAACCACCCGTTGGCCCGATTGAGTGGGCGACCCGTCGGCGCCCACCACTGACAACGGCGGCGGCAAAGGAATGGCGTTAATGTTGACCAATTTGATGAGCGCCAGACTTATGGTTGGATTCACGTACACTACTTTGCCTTTGATGGTCCCGTCGGGCGATACACCGACCGTCACGACTCTCTTTCCCTGAACTGCTAGCGCTGTGGTCACGACATACCGGCCCCTCTCCACCGCAAAACCACTGCCAAAGTCATAGGTTTGCTTTTGATCCGTCAAATACACTACCGATTGATGCCATTTGTCGTAATTATCCCGAATTTCAGTACCGTTCAAACGAGCGTTTCTTAGTGTTAACTCCTGCCACAATCGGGTGTTTGTCAACTCGTTAGCACCAATTTGGCCACCGTTTCGTTGGCGCCAACAGTGGCCAGAGATCACAGCTGTGGGCGCTATTGGATTAGAAACATAAGGTTTTGCGGGTTTTGATACGAAGGGGTTTGAGGCAGGAGTGGATGTCTTTTTCACACTCGACTGTGAACTGGATTTCATTGTAAACCCCGTCGACTTGGGAACGGCTTCCTCTCCACCCGCCTGGTGCTCAAAGGGCTCAATATTGGCCTCACGTTCAAAATAGTCTTCAATTTTCGCCGATTCCCTTCGTTTCATGTTTTCGTCCACTATTTATAATCAATGAATACAACATTTAATACACAATATATGATAACATGTATTGAATACTCGGCTCATTCCGATCACGATATTGATGTCGACGTCTCCGTTGGGGTTGATAATAAAAATGCAAACATAAGACACATATTATCACAACAACTATGAAAACTAGAACACAACAAATCAAACCCAAAGCCACATATGAAATATCAGATGGAGTTTGTGTTGTATTGGCCGACATTTTTACCAATCAATTATCTTATAATTTTAATATATTGTAGATATTATGATAATTTGAATTTCTGTTTAATAACGAGAATTAAATAAGTTATCAATTGTTTTCAAAAATGTATTGAAAATGCAATTTAATAATCAAAATATGAATAAAACAGAGAAATGAATGGGAAATGAAATGTCAGTATTAATAACGAGAACAATAATATTATCTAAAATATCAAAATCTGTCCGAATTTTTGCATCTCTTTCTCCAATTGAGTGAATGTTTTGAGAGGTTTGCCATTGATTTCCACAATTATATCATCTCTTTCTAAACCCTCCACACATTCAATACCAAAAATAATAACGTCAAACACATCCCATAAGACAATACCGTTGGCCGGCAACTGAACCGCCGTTATATTACGCTCGGCGGCCAACCGGTCCCTCACGTCGTCCAACCAATAGACTATTGCGTTCAGAAGTGGTCTCTCTTCTTGATCGCTCCGATACACTGTAAGGGCTAAATGTATGGCCAAATGCATTAGTTTTGCAGACATTATCAATGAAACATTATGATGAAAACAGTGGGTGATGTTATGGTGGGGAAGGGGTGTGAAGGGCCGATTAGTTGGAGACTTACGCAAAAGATTATTTATGGGTACAGCGAGTATATGCCGATCGACAACATGCAGCCAATTACTCGGCCGTCGGTGGCCAACAGAGCTCTGCCCACATCCGAGAGCTTGAGTTTAATTGAGTATTGGATATAATGTGATTGTTTGACGGAATCATTTACTGCATTTGTATTAAGATTTCTATAGTCTTCGCCCTTCCGTCGGGTGTGAGTGACCACACCGTCGGTCAACTGATTGCACAGTCCGTGACGGGAGGCCGAGACTACCAAAACTCGGCGAAATTGTTTGATATTGATTTGATCGGGTGGTGACAATTGCACGACCGGCCAGTCGTCGCGGTTGCCCTCCAATAGTATGAATGTCACGCCGTAATCGTTGGGACGATATGAACGGTTGCCGTCTCTCAGATATAATTATTTATTTTTGTTTAAAAACTAAATTTTTTGCTGTATTTCGTAAACTAAGCATTCAATCGATACATATTTGCTATGAATTAAACTCTTTTCATAAGTAAAACAAATTATTTTCAATGAATTTATGTTTAAATCCATGACTGAATTAATGCAAAAAATATATGAATGACAATAATTGAAAAGACCATGGGCAAATTGGCTTACTCTGGCACCCGGGATTTAACCATTCCATGTGAAAGTACATCATATAAGGAGTCATCCGTTATAATCCATATAGCTGAGCCACCTCGGGTTCGGCCGCAGTGACCACTTTTATCTGGAAATTTCACCTTATTTAAGACTAACATGTGATATATGAAATCGATGTAGAATTGAATGTAGAACTAGAATATCGCAATATCAGATCGGTGGGGTCAGTAGATTTGATGTTATTTACTTAAAACTGTTGAATTTTAGATAAAATTAGTAAAATAACCTATTATTCCTTAATCCTTACTATCTACACCAACACCACGCACATCCCAAGACCACTTTCAGCACTCTTGATTCAATAGTCACTATCACTAATCGCGGACCAAAAATAAATTAAAATTACATTAAATCTATTCACCTGATCGAGATGATATTACGATATTCAACATTTGCGTTAAATTCTACATTGATTTCATATATAATATGTCAATATTGGATAAGTTAAAATTATTGCTAAAAGTGGTCACTGTGGCTGAACCAAAGGTCAAATGATTATATGGAAAAGAGCAATTTACTCCATGTTTGACGTAGTTCAATGTCATACAACAAATCGTTCTTAATTTGTAAAAAATTTCTAAAAATCAACTAACCTATGTCCCCATTACAGATTTTATAAACCCCCATTACAGATCTGCACATCCTCCTTTATTTAACTTTTATTCAATCAATTATTATAAATTTAGCTTTTTTAGTAATTTTTTTATTAAACAATTGTGTAAATTATTTGTACAAAAACTTTTCTAAACGGAAAGCACAACCAATTGTTTTGTAAAATAATGTGACAAAAATATTTTGAATCAATTATTGAACATTTGAATCGATCGATGAATATAATTAAAGACGTGTTAAATAGGCAAAATAGTGTTATGCATCACTCGAAGATAACTAAAGAAAATCAGTATCAATAATTTCATATATACACTCGACTCAGAATTTGCGTTCCGTAGGCAAAAATTAAAAAACTTTTGACTGGGTATTCAGATTTCAAATCTGTTTTCATAGGATCATACCATGATAATAGAGTAATAAAAGCATATACTATTTGTAATTTTATTCATTATAATTACTGATGTAGGTGAGTTTAAAGAAAAAGTAAATTTCTCATTGAATTCCATTGAAAGGGTAATGGCCCAAAGTGCAACCGTAAATTATTGTTATAAAATCAAAGTACTTTTTGTAAGAAGTAGTGTGGTATATTTCATTTGGTCAGACGGCCTCGGGTTTGACCGCAGTGACCACTTTTTTCGGGAAAAATCTGAATATCAAATTTTTTATTCCATGAAAAGTGTATCATATTGTATATCAATTGATAGGTATGGATGAGAGAAATAATATTCTGAATGAATTTTCCAGTTCCGATATAATTGACGAAAGTTATACTTTCATAATAAATTTCAATGGTATTCAATGGAAAATTTACTTTTTCTTTAATCTCACCTAGATCAGTAATTATAATGAATAAAATTACAAATAGTATATGCTTTTATTACTCTATTATCATGGAATAATCCTATGAAAACAGATTTAAAATCTGAATATCCAGTCAAAAGTTATTTAATTTTTGCCTACGGAACGCAAATTCTGAGTTGAGTGTATCTTTTAATAATTTGTTCAAAAATATTGAATTTAGATTATTATCAAATAAAATTTAGAAAAATATAATAAAATTATGTGAATTATGAATTTTGTAAAAATAACTTAAATTATGTTTTTATTTTAAATATATTTGTTAAAAACATTAAAATCTCATATATATTGATAAATATAAGAATAGAATAATTAGTATCGAGTTAAATTAAATTTATCTAATAATTTGAATTGTCATTTAGACAAAAAACAATGAAAATAATCATCATATCCTGTAATAATACTACAATATTTTAATTTCTAACTATAATCAAATTAACTGAAAAATACTCAATTTTAAATAAATTTTATTATGCGTTTATAAATTATATTTAATAGTAATTTAATTTAAATATTTTTGAAAAATTATTAAAAGATATATATGAAATTATTGATACTGATTTTCTTTAGTTATCTTCGAGTGATGCATAACACTATTTTGCCTATTTAACACGTCTTTAATTATAATGATAAACACAACTATTGAATAATTTAATTTTAATAAAATAATACAATAAAACAAAAACAAAATATCAAATAACTAATGAAATAACTGCTGAATAAAAAGCACTATTAAATGATAGAGCAATTGAGATGCCGGGGCTGCACTACAACTTGAATGGGGTCGGGCTGTCCCACCCTTAACACAGTAAAGGGAAGGCCAGCACCCGATGCCAGACCATCGAGAGCATCGGTCAGTTGAGATATTGTCTGGCCATTGATTTGTGTTATTTGGTCGCCGATTCGTAGTTCAGTCCTATTTTCAGTTCAAATACATAATTAAATACAAAATAATTGTGAAATAAAATCAGTATATTTTTAACATTGAAAAAACCATCGCATATTCAATATTATTATTTGTAAACTTCACGACATGGAAGCCCTTGTCGTCGAACTTCAACACTACTCCCAACCGACTCTTGCCCTCAAATGAGTACCGATTTTTACGGTCTTTCGACTCGTATTCCACAACTCTTTGGATAAATGCTATCAAAACAATAGTTAATATAAATGATGAGAACTATTGTACAAAATCAAAAGCTAATTCATGATTAAACCTAATGTAATGCCCACCCCTCCCCTCATTCGACTCTCTTCTAACCCATACCTCGTAAGTCCTTCGCCGGTAAAATGTGTTGGTGTTCATCGGCACCGCTCAGCATAACGCCCACCACTCGGCCATTCATGTCGAGCACTGGACCGCCGTTAAAGTTAGTCACAGATTGCATACTATGGCTGATATACTGACGGTTCGGATAGACTATAAACGGTTGATGCCCGGGCGGCCCGTCCAGCGTTGTGACGCTCCCGATAAAAAAATTGCACACATTCTTACCGCTAGCGCTGCCCAACACGACTACCTGTTGGCCGGCGTGTATCTGGTCGGCCAATGGCAACGCAGTGAGCGCTCCCGCCCTGAGATCGCGCACTTTTATAAGCGCTAAACCGACCGACGGCTCCGCGTAGACCACCTGTCCGTCGAGTTCGGCCACTCTTGCCATCGCTTGAAGCGGAGACGCTGTGAAGGGTTCGCTCGCCAGTCTAGTGGTGGACATCACTAACAATACAGCCGTCAAATCCTGTGTACACAACGCAGTGGTCACCACATACTCGCCGTTATGCACAACAAATCCGCTTTTTTGTAGCCATTTTGTTGAGACAACAGATCGCTACCTGTACAGAACTGACCCCAAGGTGAAACCACTTCACATTGAAAGCAA
>CAJPIZ010002452.1:2544-13614 GCA_905368565.1 Medioppia subpectinata
GTTAGGTTAATGTTATGTTTGATTGGTTATAGGATTGGCATAACAACAAAACAGGTCAGAAAACTAAACCTAATCTAACATTACGACTAACAATATTACATAACAACCAAATAATACTTTCTGTTTAATCAATACAATAGTTTTTAACGTAAATTACGAAATGAAAGTATTTAAACTGCAATTTTTACAACTTATTTAATTTTAATCATTGTTATAAACCGGACTTTAAAACATTAATTGCAATCACAAACTATGTGTATATAAAGAACGGTGAAAATGAGATCAAATAACACTGTATTCAACGCTGTATTGCATTAGTAATTGAGAATTGGGGGCAAAAGGGGTTCAAAACAGTGATTAATTAGTAACAGTAGTTGTGATAAGTTTTAGAGTAAATAAATAAAAGTTACGTAAAAATAGTAATAAATGAGTGAAAAAATAGTGAAATTGATGTCATATTTAAAGCATTGATTGAATGAATATATGTTTTCTGTGTTTTGCAAACCATTTGTTCAAAAGTGACTTCAATTTAATGAACAGATGTTTACATATGTTTGGCATTAAAACAATGAAACGCCTCATAACTAGTGCTTTGAGCGCCGATATTGTGTGTGTCTATTGATTGGTGGATCAGATTAGTGGCCGACAACATGTTTAGCCTATTGTCGACGGCCATCAACAGCACGATGGAAGTGTTGGCGCCGACCATTGCCGCCGAAGACCAGCTCCTGTGGCACTGGAATCAAGTGATGGCCGTTTACGAGTCGGAGGACAAGTCACGGCTCGCCGGACCCATTGAAGCCACAAATATTGGCCAACATTTGTGCAAAATGTGTGACATCTTATGCGAAGAGCAGATCCACGAGTTGGAGACCATAGGAGGCGATGGGGAGCCGAAAGCGGACTCCGGTCTCAATGGTTCGCCGATCGGACCGTCGATGGAGTTGTTATTTCAACACAAGATTTTGGACACAATGAGTAAATTGTCGCAAACGGACACTCCGTTAGGTCTGACGCAACACATCCTCCACTTCTACACAACACTCATCTCCAACTCATCGCTTGAATTACTGCCCCATAAATGTGTCTACAATTCTGTCCAGAAGTTGATCATCAATTGCGGTAAACTGATGGCCGGTCCGTACGAGTCGACTGAAATGCAGTTCTTGAGCTGCATTTGCGATCAAATCAATCGAACTCCGGATCTAATCAACTGTTTTCTAAGTGATTCGTTTCCATTGATAACCGCATTGTTGGCATTACTTCAGAGTCCAGACCAAGAGATATCGACAAAGAGTGGCGACGCTCTCATCAGACTCTTGTCCGCTGTGAACGATAAGGCCGAAGAGATTATCACATCTCAGACACCGTTCTGCAGCAAAATAGTGGACCAAATGGTGACACTCTATCAGGCGATTCCGCGGTTCTTAAGGCCGGAACAGTTGGAAAGCGCTGTCGATTGTTGTTTCAAAAGCGGTGACTCCGAAAACGGGACCAGTTTTGAGTCCTTTTCACCGGCGGTCCGAAAGTTCCTCTGTTTTCTTCGATGGTTTGTTTTTTACGATATGATTATCAATAATTTGCCCGCAAGTGATGGTCTGTTAACGAAGACACTATTGGATCAGTTAAAGAGTGATTTCCTCGAGTCATGCATTTGTCCAGATTTACTGGGAATCGGATATAGAGAGGAATCCGATGCAAACGAACACATCTTCTTAACCACTGTTTTATTATCTAATTGTTTGCGAAACACTGTTAGCGAACGGCTGTCCATAACTATCGGCGAGTTTCTGTTAATCGACACCAAAACTGATTCATTGATTGAAAATAAAAAATATAGTGAATTGAGAAACAATTTGAAAAACATTTTGTTAGAGCGATGTCTACTTATTGAACCAAACGCTGGCCATCAGGTGATCGATGCCAATCGGATCCAATTGTGTATGTCATCCATGCAATTGTTTGAAGACATTCTCATTAAGCCATCGGTGTCTATATTAAACGAATTGATTGTCCAACACTTGGCTGACAGGACTTATTTCGATGAGACAGTGCTCACCAGTGATCCCAATCTCGACTCTAATGAGTTCCAGCACTTGACCTCTCATTCTAGTGTCGACTCCGAAGAAGTATTAAACGGTTTTAGAAATAGTTTTAATTATGTGTCCACTTCTCACGTGCAACGAGTTCTGCAATACTTCACATCATTAGTTCCCGAACGATGCAAACGAACACATCTTCTTAACCACTGTTTTATTATCTAATTGTTTGCGAAACACTGTTAGCGAACGGCTGTCCATAACTATCGGCGAGTTTCTGTTAATCGACACCAAAACTGATTCATTGGTTGAAAATAAAAAATATAGTGAATTGAGAAACAATTTGAAAAACATTTTGTTAGAGCGATGTCTACTTATTGAACCAAACGCTGGCCATCAGGTGATTGATGCCAATCGGATCCAATTGTGTATGTCATCCATGCAATTGTTTGAAGACATTCTCATTAAGCCATCGGTTTCTATATTAAACGAATTGATTGTCCAACACTTGGCTGACAGGACTTATTTCGATGAGACAGTGCTCACCAGTGATCCCAATCTCGACTCTAATGAGTTCAAGCACTTGACCTCTCATTCTAGTGTCGACTCCGAAGAAGTATTAAACGGTTTTAGAAATAGTTTTAATTATGTGTCCACTTCTCACGTGCAACGAGTTCTGCAATACTTCACATCATTAGTTCCCGACGAACTCAAGAGCTGTCTGACCGTCGATGACTTGGGTTACGAGACGTACGTCAGAGAAGCGCAGAAACATTTCCAAGAGATTGGAGTGATTTGTAACAAATGGAAGAACTGGTCGACAGAAAACATTATATTAGATGATTCACAAGAAGTACAGACATCTGATCCGAAAATGGTTAACGAGATTAATGGCGATTCAAAAGTGAGACACAATTCAAAAACCAAAGAGTTCTTTGAGGGACCCTTTCTGGCGATGATATTCGATAACTTGGAATACATGGTTGATCTGCCCTATGAAGTCAATCTTCAGGTATATTCAACACTTGTATTATTGATAATATGTATTAAATACTGTAATCCCATTAAAGGTGACGTCTTTGATCTCAAGACTGGCACTGTTTCCAAATTTATATATCAATGAATACCTTTTGGATCCAACCATTCCTTTAGGTATTTATCATTAATTGTTATACACAATGAGTTTTATTAACAAATTGTTTATTGATTGGCATTCAGTTCGCGGAACGCGTTCTCTGTTTTCAATTCTGCATAAACTGGTGGATGAGTTGCAGATATCAGTGCAAGGATTGAATGGACTGAGAGATAGACTGCAAATCACGAGAAAAGCACTTTTAGGAGAGGCGGACAAAGAAGCCGAAGAAGCGAATCCCGGAAACGACGAGAAGACCACACGAATAATGGAAGCGTTGATCGTAATCGAAGAGTTCTGCAAAGAGTTGGCCGCCGTTTCGTTCGTTAAATATCATAACACTTTTTGATGAGTGTTTTAATGTCTGAATTTTATTCAACAAATTTTATGTTAAAAATACGAAATACATTATCATTAAAACCGGTATAAAAACAGTAAATATATTGCAAATTATTGAGTCATTAATTAGTTTTTTAAAAACTCGCAAATATTTTATAATTAAATTTTTAAGTTATTTTTTAAATTCTATTAAAATATCAATAAAAATCATATTTAAATCTCGTTTTCCGCGAAGACTTAATAATTAATTAACTCTTTAATCAATTCATAGATTTATAACGACTTATAAACGCGTTTCTCATTTTTCTATGTATTTTATATTTAACGCTCTCTTAAGGACTTGTTTTGCTTTTGATTGCATTGAATCATAAGATTCTGAACGGCGGTGAGAGTCGACTGTTCGTTCTGACCAGTGATCAGATGCCTGTCGACCACAACATGCACTTCGTCGACGTGATCCGGATTGGTTGAGCTGTAGAGAGCGCCCCTGTCTTTGATCACGTCCTCCGGTATGATCGGCAAAGTGGCGAAGTCTGGATTGCGGGCCAACTCGAACACCGATATGGCTGTCAGTGTGAAGCGACGGAATGACCACACGTTGCCGTCATCGTAGGCCGGGAACAGAGCCGCGACACCCATTCCTATCGCACAAATCACTTCTACCCAAAACAGTACAATCAGTTTAGTAGTCAATCTATGAGTGAATCAACGAATGTATATATGATTCTGGAGGTGACGTACTCTGCTCTTTGACGAAATGCTTCAATACATACGACAGGTCCGAATCGGTGACCAAATCGATAACAGCTCCCGGAGAGTGAGGAATGACAAGACATGAGTATCGATGAGCTGTTGTTTTTGGATAAGCAATCAATTGTTTGGAACCAAATATGAGAAGACCTTTGGAAAGCGATTATAACTTACGGTCGACTGAAGACAAACTGATTGGAGTGGAGAATGATTTGTGTTTGAATTCATTCAACCACTTCCTGTTCTGTTCATCACTTTTAACGAATTCTGCATTTCGGCCCTATTTTTGCGGTTTTCCAATAGATATGCGTTAAAACATTGGACACACAGTCATAATGAATGGTTGGGAACAAATTGAGTGACTATTGGCTGATGGCTTACCGATGGAGTGGCTATTTGTACGTTAAATGTAGTGTTGAGTAGAGAATAGCATTGAATGAAAGACTGGGAAGAGTTGCCTGAGTTTGACATACAATTAGATTCTTATCAATGCTTTACAAACATTACTGTTATGTGTTTTGTACTCATTTGACAGATATTGCCATCAATTACAAGAATCTGATCGCAAAACTGTCAAAAAGCATACCTTCTTTGGCAGAACTCAGGACAATGAGACAATTTAGCCGATTTGTAGTCATTATGGGATCAATTGAACACAAATTAGAGTAAAATTTTGAAAAATTTGAATTTCGAAGAGATTTTATAGAAAATAAGTATCGAAGAAATATTCACTCATTTGTTGTCAAATTTGGATATAATGTCCATAATATGACATAATATGAAATAATGAGTCAATTGGTCTCATCAGTGATGTTAATGACAGACAATCAGTGCATCAGAATATGTATGCGTTGTCTCACAAACGCAAACATCCAATGAATATAATATGTTTAACACAAACTCAGACCTGAGTTGAGACACACTTTAAGTGCATTCACTTTCCATCCAAACCCTAAACCAAAGCCAATACCATATTATCATTGACTGCATTGACTGCCAGAGCTTTTACACCACACTCTCTGTCCCTCTTTTTCTAACTCACAATTGCATTCAATTACAGGTTTTTTTGGCAGTACTTTAAATCATTGGTACATTTTTTGCGATCATAATCTCTAAACTTATTTTTTCATTTCTTTATGTCTTTTGTGTTTTAGTTGTTGTCTTTCGGTGCGATCTCTTTGCCATTCACTGGCAATCCTTTCAATGCATTTCATTTCATTTTACACATTCATATGAGATAAACGTCGGATGAAATGCATCTCATTTTCATCACTCACTCACTTTCGCAGCGATTTATTTGATAATAGTTTATAACTTTTAACTAAAGAGTGGTTTTAAAAATGGGAACGGGAGGGGAGGGCAGGAGACGAGATGTACGAGTACTAAAAGGCACCGGAAATACATCAAACTTATAAATCATTTAATTACTGTCTTATCAACACATTTAGCCGCAGACACACACATCGTGTCTCCTTATTATCTAATCTTTGATATAAATTGGTATAAAAATGATATAAAGAAAGCAAATATTTTTAAATAGTAGACACAAAAAGCTTATATTAATTATGCATTAATTAATGAATAATTAATAGATTCGCAGAACATTATCTAATCTTTGATATAAATTGGTATAAAAATGATATAAAGAAAGCAAATATTTTTAAATAGTAGACACAAAAAGCTTATATTAATTATGCATTAATTAATGAATAATTAATAGATTCGCAGAACGAGTGTATGTTTTAAATTAAATGTGAAAACATTTATACCATAAATTATACTTTAATTTGGGGAATAACTAAAACTTTATATTACTTAACATTAATTTTTTTATAACAATAATTAAAAATAAAATATAATGATAGAGATATTGTATGTTTGCACGAATGGATCGGTAGGTCTATTGAACATTGAATTACATTTTTAAAAGACATGCAATAAATAACTGTTTAAAAACCAAATACTTCTGGTGTTATAATTTAATGATAGACTAAACATTATTTAATTAATTAATAGTAAAATAATGTGTTATTTGCGCTCATTTAGCGATTATGTGCAACAATTTGGTCACAAAGTATTTGGTAATATATTTTGACATATAAATGGCTGTTTGTCTCATCGATATTACATAATCTTCGAGTTGAGGGTTAGTTCTTATAAGTTGTTATCACGAAGAATATACACCTGTATTAATACTTCTACTCTATTTCACGCTAATTACAGTTTATCTTCATTATCTAATCTTTGATATAAATTGGTATAAAAATGATATAAAGAAAGCAAATATTTTTAAATAGTAGACACAAAAAGCTTATATTAATTATGCATTAATTAATGAATAATTAATAGATTCGCAGAACTAGTGTATGTTTTAAATTAAATGTGAATACATTTATACCATAAATTATACGTTAATTTAGGGAATAACTAAAACTTTATATTACTTAACATTAATTTTTTTATAACAATAATTAAAAATAAAATATAATGATAGAGATATTGTATGTTTGCACGAATGGATCGGTAGGTCTATTGAACATTTTTAAAAGACATGCAATAAATAACTGTTTAAAAACCAAATACTTCTGGTGTTATAATTTAATGATAGACTAAACATTATTTAATTAATTAATAGCAAAATAATGTGTTATTTGCGCTCATTTAGCGATTATGTGCAACAATTTGGTCACAAAGTATTTGGTAATATATTTTGACATATAAATAGCTGTTTGTCTCATCGATATTACATAATCTTCGAGTTGAGGGTTAGTTCTTATAAGTTGTTATCACGAAGAATATACACCTGTATTAATACTTCTACTCTATTTCACGCTAATTACAGTTTATCTTCAAATGAAATGTTTGTCTATAAATATGATCCGCAAAGAAATGTGAGCACAGATTAGGTGAGAGAGGAATACGTGCCGTACTATTGATTGCCATAATATAAATGTATCGCAAGAATCCGTCCGTTAATACAATTAAATAATAATAAGTGAATTGTTTTTGTTAACAGATAAACAGTGCGATACCATCGGCTGAAATGCAGTTATTGGGGCTCACAATGAGCCTCACATACGACATGTCAAACCAATGTTAAACATTTGATTAGATTTAACTCTAATAAACAGTTGCGGAGCCAATGCCTAAACACTCCCTGCGCTAAACGATACGGACGTATGGCTTGTGTTTTGAAAGTACAGGTAAATTAAAGCACCCGTTAATATGTGTGGGAAAAGGAGGTCATTATTATAATAGTATTGCTTAACGGGAAATGTAAGCATTGCTTAGGAAACCAGTCGCTAATGCTATTAAAATATATGCCATAATTACGAAATCAATTGACGACTCCCTCTCATCAGCCAATCGTCTCTTTAACTCTCGTTTTGCGTTCAGTTTTACGCGTTTTCCAGAAATTCGGTTCAAATTATTTCAAATATTTTACAAGTTTTTGTTTCTTTCTTTTGCGGAGCGAAGGACTGACCAAAAAGAAGTCCAATCACTCGCTTTGCGGCTATGAATGTGATTCAGGAATACGTGAATTTGTGTATAAAGTGTAACCTTTTTATTCTTTGATTTGTTTTTTGATTAAGAAATACCTGTTATTATATGAGACCAGAAATGAGAAACTTTCTGAATCGTGCAAACAGAGGGACAGCCATTGGTTTACATGGTTTACCTGTTGGAACACATATTGGCTTCGATGGCCACCCGGTGTATGCATAGCATAGCGTGTATGCAATGTATGCCATATATACCTGTGCTTCAAAATCCGGCTCTGAAAGTGTTTGGGCTTTTGGATGTCTGGGGGATGTCATCGACCGAAGACAATGAGATCCATTCAATTCAATGAGTCTATAAGTGTTGTCTTCACTCTTGTGGCTCAGGCTCTGAGGTTTACCTCTAATTAACGCTCAGTACTCAGTGTCTGTCTCTCGCATTCAGACTCCCAGACAAGACTATAACATAAGTTTGAATCTCAAAATATCGGATGGCATTGAAAAATATGTTTTGGTTCAAAAATAAATGTGATTTGAAAAACTATTTTCTTTATTCAAATTCTAAGGGAATATTACATTCAATTACAGAATTGTTTTTGTCGTTTATATTGAATGCATTTTCCACTACGAAAAGCAAATCACAATTAAACTAATGGCTAATTAACCGAAATAAGTGTTTGAAATCAAGTCTATAATCGAGTAATACATCAAATATAGATCAAAGAGTGGTTTTGTGTGAACCGTATGTTTGGATACATTTGTTAGTGGAATGCAATTCAATTTAAATGCTGTGATGAATGAAACCTAATAGTTATTGATAATGTATTTTCAAATATAGATTGCCTTTCAATCGATACAAATTCACTTTTGTATTGAAAAACTCGTGCTTTTGAGTGAAAAAATAGAAAAAGGGGTTAAAATGGTTTGAAATGGACAACAGGTTTGTTATTGTATTTGAATTATAGATATAATCATAGAGTGAGTGGAAGAACAGTGAGAGAGAAATGTGACACAAATTATACAATAAGTTTGTAATACATATTATATAATATTGTATTTTGTAATATTGTTGTTATGTTTTGTTTGACAACAAGTTATTGATATTTATTGGTAAATAAGAGTACAGAATATTTTTGATAGTAATGTAAGAATTGTATGAAATGTTTGTCACAAACTTATAATTCATTGGTTTTGCTGTAGTCTTCGGCAGATGTTTAGCCTCTTTTCGTTTAGTGAACAAAAGCAGAGACTTATTAATGATATAACAGAGAAGTCACGCAACAAACTAGAAGTTAAGTACACATCAAATGTAAGTCATATAAGTATTGCTAAATAATATTCAATCTTTTGCTTTACTTTTTCTGACCATTTCTTCACTCAAATTGTGTTAACATTTAAATTCAATAATAATTTCGGATATATTTTGCTCACAAAAAACAAAATCAAAGCCAATATACATATAAAAGTGAAAAAATGTTTTAAATAATGTATTATTAATAACAACCGATCAAACAGTTTGCCATCAAAACAATTCAATTTAAATAATACTAAAAAAATAAATGAATTTCTAATTCAATTACAATTATAATAATAATACAAAATAAGAAATTTGAATGAAATTTGTTTGAAACGAAATTCTCTATCAATTAATTACAATATTTTTCATAAGAAAACGTCGAGAAGAATGAGAAACAAAAGAAGAGATAATTATAATAATTAATAATTGAATTAAAACTTGAATTAAGCGGTGGTCTCGACGGCGGCCGGAGTCTCCTCCTGTTGGGCGGCCTTTCCGTTGTTCGAGCCGTTGGTCTCGTCGGCCACGGCTTCGGCGTCCAGTTTGGCCTTCTTTGGGGTGATGTCAGTGCTGTCGGGAGCGTCGCCGCCCTCTTCACCGCCCGTCGACTTCCGTTTGTTGGATCCGTTCTCCACATTGTTGTCGCCGTTCTTGTTGTCTGCAAAACGACAGTCAGTTTTCAATGCATTCATTGGTTATAACAATAATCGCAATTCAATGGATAGTGACCTCCATTTGCGTCAGACTTGAGCTCATCGTTAGAGCCGTTCTCTGAGTTCTCGACCGGTTTTGAGTCAACACTAGTGCTGTCCGACGACTCACTGTTGCTCTCCTTCTCCACCGCTTCCTTCACTTCCTATCCATTCAGACATTCATTCAATTAATACAAAACAATTCACACAATAATTAACACTAAAACCAAATCAGTGTTCAATCAATGAATGCATGGATTGTCACAAATGGCGACAATGGCTTACCTCCGGGTCGACAGCGGTGGCCGCGTCCACGGCGTCGGTCGACGACTCGATGATGTCGTCCACCTTCTTGTCGGTCTCAGCGCTCGCGTCCGCGCCTTCGGTACTAAAACACACCAAACAATGAGTGAATGCATTGAAAGCCATTCAACGCCGCGATTGAGCACAACGTTGACACCCAATGCTGGGATCAGTTGGTGGTGACACTTACCTGGTTCTGGATCTGGTGGCGGGCATTGTGTCACTGATTAGATGATAGTATCAATTGAATGGTAAGTGAATCGAGAAGTGAATCAAAAGCGAGGCTTTGAGTGAAAAACCGGCAAAAAAGGCGATTAAGAGTTGCTTTGAATGAATGAGTGCTTCGAATGCAATACTAATGCCTCTAAAACACAGAATACCACTCAATGTCTCCCAACTTTCAGACAATAGCCTCACGTGACTAACGCTCAGCCAATCAGAGTCGACGCCGCAAATGGTGTACGTGTAGTGAAGTGTAGTGAAGGCCTATTCAACGCCACAACCGGTCATACAATACGCGCGACAATTGGTTCGAATCCAACGCCTTTCGCAACGCAACGAATCGACACTAAAATGCGACGTAATTTGTGTCGCGTAGACAAAGCGCCGCCCTTTATATGAGCGCCAATACTGTGTCGGCTGTGCTGTCAGTGGCTTATAGTCTGTTCACTGCCTTTACATTCAACTCGTTTTTTACAGACAATTCAACTCTTACTCGACTGCGCCGTACAATACAGTCAACGTCTGTACAATACGCGCGTTCCAGACATACAGTCAACGCTCGCTATTATTAGCCAATGTTATACATATATTGAGTGAAAGCGTGAATAGACATAAAAAACCTATTTTCGTGTATCGTTTGTATCGCTCGCAGTGTATGAATGAATGTGTGGTACGGTTGAAAATGCCTACTAGGCATTATGCCCACTGGGCATATGCCTAGGCATAAATGCCCGGCATTTTGGGCATATATATTTTATGCCCAGTTGGGCATAAAATTCGGGGGGCGAATTGGGGG
>CAJPIZ010002453.1:0-13611 GCA_905368565.1 Medioppia subpectinata
CTCTGGAATGTCAAAACAGTGCGCGAGTAGGGAGAGGAAAATTGACGGGGGGTTAGCACTAGAAATAACATGGGTTTCAATGTATAACATAAGTTTCTATGGGCAGGATTGTATGCATAATACTCTAATATCTATACCTATAGTTTATGGCCGAACGCATTGGAACTGCTCATCGATGGCATGCAATTACAGGCGCTTTCATATGAATTACGAGATAATACAAATTCATGGCGTTGTTTGCAAAGTGCGGCACAAAATCAAACAAATCTCGTATATCTTGGCCTTAAGACTCAGAGTTTTCCTGATTATCAATACTCTGAAAATTTAAACCCATTTTCTTTAGTCAAAACACTTTCACTCTTTGATTGTCGACCAAAAGAGACGGCCTTTGAATCGTTAATGAAATGCTTTCCAGCGCTTAAGACATTGGTCTTAGAAGACACGTCAATCACTTGTCATAGCAATGGTAACAATTCTTTGACATGTTTTGCACAAATGTTTCATTTGATCGCAAAACACACGACAATCAAAACACTGGCTCTTTATTGCAATAATTTGATCGGAAAGACAGCCGTTTTGTGTCAAACATTCAATGAATTTCACAATTTATCGGCCATTCATTTGCATCGAACCAAATATACCGAACATATTTTGGACTTATTTCTCAATGATTTCATCGTTTCGTATTTAATAGATCCCAAGAAATGGTTCACAATTTGTGTTCACAACAATACCAGAGATCTCAGTATTGATCGACAAATACCCAGGAATTTGAGAATCAGAAGAAATTTGTATTAAAGCCAAAGTTTAGACAATTATTGGTAAAACGAGTTAATTTATTATTAATTGTTTTGCTGTAGTTTTATAATTTTTGCAAACCAATCATTTTTCATGAAGATTAATAAATAATTCTGCCATAATATAAATAATACATTCAATCAAAAATTCAAGTAATAATTTATTACTTTTAAATTTATACTACTATTTTGGCAAATATATTGTTTCTAAAAAAGTAGTTGCTTAAAATTTTAATTTTTAAAATTATTTTAAACAAAAAATTCAAAATATTTTTCAAAATGTGTGCCGAAACCGACGGTAAGAGTGCTAAACATCTGAAGACAGTTGTCTTAAATCAAGATTTAGTGATTGAGATCTTTTCATACCTCGAGATCCATGAGTTGTTACCTCTGGAGAGAGTCTCAAATCAGTTCCAGTTTTGCGCCAACTATTGGTTCCGCAAACAGAAGTCAATATCAATCAGCCGTTGCTTTGAAACGAATAGATATCTACCAAAAGATGATATCATTCCCCGAATGACTGCATTTCCGGCACATATTCTTCAGAGAGATTCAGAGGGAGAGCCAAGTCTTAAACTGAGTAAAGAAAGAGTGCATTCGTTAAAACAAAAGTTACCAAACATTGAATGTCTGGCTATCGGTCGCTTTGATACCGATTTCCATACACTCTATGACATTCTCGATGCCATGAAATCATTGAAAATGATATACATTTGCTTTTCATACGGATTCACTGATTGGCAAATGAGAGCATTGGGACGACTATTGTCAACAAAGATTGCAAAACTGGGCATAAGGTTTCATTTTGATGTCTTGCAACACGAAAACGTTAATCCAATTGAATTGATCCGAGAATTAACCGGATTAACACATCTATACATTTATTCACATCAAGTAATTAGTCTCTCCGACATATTGGTATGTTTGCCACCAAGTATTAAATCACTCCAGATGAAATATCCAACAGTGTTTGATACAGATTTGGTGCAAATAATGCTTGACTCCAATACTAAGCATTTGGATTCGTTTTATAAATATGAGATATTCGCCGATGCATTAGAACTACTCATCAATGGTATGGCATTGAAAGCATTGTCTTATGGTTCAGGTATTCACGCAAATGAATGGCATTGTTTGCAAAGTGCGGCTCAAAAGCAAACAAATCTCGTATATTTGGGTCTTAAGGCTCAGAGTTTTCCTGATTATCAATACTCCAAAAGTTTAATCCCATTTATTTCAGTCAAAACACTTTCACTCACTTTCTGTCGACCAAAAGATACGCCCTTTGAAGCGCTTATGAAATGCTTTCCAGCGCTTAAGACTTTGGTCTTAAAAAACACGTCAATCACTTGTCCTATCAATGGTAACAATTGTAAGACATGTTATCGTCAAATGTTTCATTTGATAGCAAAACACACGACAATCAAAACACTCGGTCTTTATTGCAATAATTTGATCGAAAGGACAGCCGTTGTGTGTAAAACACTCAATGAATTACACAATTTATCGGCCATTCATTTGCATCGAAGCGACTTTACTAAAGATATTTTGGCCATATTTCTCAATGATTTCATGAATTGGTATTCAATAGACCCGAAGAAATGGTTCACAATCTCTGTTCACGACTATACCAAAGATCTCACTATTAAGCGACAAATACCCAGGAATTTGAGAATCAGAAAAATTTTGTATTAAAACCACAATTTAGACAATTATTCGTAAAACAAATAAAGTTTAGTTAAGAACTGATAATAAATTAAAATTATTTCTAAAAGAAATAAACTTATTCACTATATATTAATATTAATAATGTTACAAATGTTACAACAGTTTTATCATCAAATCATTAATTTAGTTACACTTATGTAATATTTTTATATTACTTGTAGAAATTTAAAAAATAATATGTAATGTAAATAAATTTGTCAATTTATTTGAACATCCTGGTTTAATTTGTCCAAGATATAAAATTATATTAATAACATTTATTACATTGAATTATTATTAAATTTAATGTTATTTAAAAATTTCTATTTCAAAAACATTATTATCTATTGTCAAAGTCAAGGCGTTATTATAATAACGTAAGTGTTTAAACAACTGATTAGATAACTAAACTATGAAGTTTAGTTTATTCGTGAAATTATAGCATTTGCTAAGTTTTATTAATATTTTGATTATAATTCAGTGATTATTGCGTGAATTGTATAGAAATACAGTAATTTAATAAAAAACATAATGATATGATTCACTATACTATACAAACACAAAAACATAGTTTCAAAACAACTACAGAATAATTTAAATATAAAATTTTTGTTAAACTAAACCAATTTTATAATTACAATTAATAATTACATTTAATTTATATTTAGTGTTATATTTAATGCAAAACATATCTTGCAATGAAAAACTGTGAAGTTTGTGGCGAAACAGCGATCGGTATGTAATTAAAACATAGTAAACATAATTTAACATTTTATTTATCAACTATTTTAGGCTATAATTTCTGTGCCATTACTTGTCAGTCATGTAAGGCCTTCTTTCGAAGACATGCCTTTAAATATGAGGTAAATTCTGAATAAATAATTACAAATATAATTAATTAAATATAATTTTATCGCAAAGAAATACAAATGTCGTTACAATAATCACTGTGTGATCGATGTCTTAAACAGGAGGTTATGCCGAAGATGTCGGCTCTCAAAGTGTTTTGCCGTCGGAATGAATAAAGTATTTAAATATTTTTCATATATTTAATAATAAAAACAATACATTTGTATAACAAATATCTCATAGGAATGGATACTAACCGCAGAGGAAAAGGAGTTCCGAAGACAACAAGTGGAGGAAAACAGAAAGTATAGGGAAAGTAAGCGAAGACTTAAAGACATGGACTCTATGGCAGAGATTCATAAGTCATCCGAAATATCAAATACGGACACAAATTCATGCAATAATGACATCAAATCACCGGTAGATTTAAATAGTGATACAAACACTGCCGACACTGACTTCGGATCTCCCGATACATCAAATGCGGAAACAAACGAGAGCTCTGTGTGTGAGTTAACCGCCGATGAGATCAGAGATTATATTATGGAAATTGAAAACTTTATCGGCGACGAGACTATCGGCCAAATGGACAACAGTATAGCCCAACGCACTAATAGCCGACGCCATACAACTCAAGAGTTGGTGCCAATCACTGCAACAGTTCCCATACCTATTGACGACTACAAGAATCTAAACAATATTGAATTCAATCGCTTGAAAGAGTTGATAAACACATCCATATTTACTCCAGAGTTTGAAAGCTATAGAAAAACGAGATCCACTTATCCCGATGACAACCCATTGCCCAAGTTCAATTCAGTAATGGACCTTGTTCATATGGCCGGACAAGGGTTTGATAGCTTTATCGAGACTTACATACATCACACGAAACGGCTGACAGCGTTTAGCAGCATATGTCCGGACGACCAAATGACCATGGTTAAGTATAGCAGCCCCGAGGCCAGTTTACTAAATGGTGTTTATTATTATAATTACAATAGCGAGTGTTGGTTAATGAAAAGGGTTTGTATCAAGCACAATTTTACCATCTTAAACTATGAACTTTATACCATTACAGGGCAATGAAACATCTGTTATGCCATTGGATTTATATAAAGAATTTTCCGTAGAAATGCATGACTTGTTTAAACAAGTGTTGCTTAAAGTGATCGATGCAATTGATGGAGATCATCTCATAATGAATATGGTAAAATAAGGCATTATTTATATTATTATAGTTGTTTAATTGACTGATTTGAATGTAACAGTTGGTGCCTCTGCTGCTGTTCAACGCCGACCGGCCATACATTTCCCATAAAGAGACTGTTATGTAATGCAAATCATCATTAAATACATACACCTATTAATTGTATTAATTATAAATTTAATAGATTTCAACACAAACTATACGCGTATTTACTTCAACGGTATCTATACGTGAAATACGGCACAGAATCTAATGTAAAGTACGGACAAGTGTTGGCTATTTTACACGATATAACATTAGTGATGGAAATGTATAAGAAAGCCATAAAACATATGTCACAAAATTCACCGCTTTTGGGGCCACTTTTGAAAGAGATTCTCGATATTGAACATGATACATGTAGCCGCGGAAAGTCTTATTCCCGATTACAGGACTGATCGACGAGAACTCTTATTTTTCGGGGGGTGTGTTATGTCTACAACTTCTGGACTCATTGACTCAACTCTCGGCGATCCACATATGGCTACACCTCAGTTCCCAACTATCCCTTTATTGTCTCACAACTGATCCCAAAAATACTAGCTCTTCGACGACAACTCCCATTGATTGGCAAATGAATGACTAAACGACCACTAATCGGGTGAAGGTCTACGACAAGTGGTATGCCTTGCGGCCAAACGGCGACTAAACGCCACTTCAACACAAAAAACGCGATAATTATTAAAAGTTTGTCTTTTTTATTTAGTTTTTCGACGAATACAACATAAAATGACATAAAATGGTTAAAACCAGTAATGAATCGACGAAAATAATTAAGTAATCATTAAAACAATTGAATTTAAAAGTTTGACTAAAAATCAAAAAAATGAAATCAGTGTTAAAACATAGGACTACTCGCTCTCGAGTCCAAAACCATACTGTCGTCGATTCTCTCCAAAGGCTAACTGTTTCTCAACTCAATCCCGGATCTAAGCCCAGAAAAAACAAAAAAATGTATCTCATATTGAGAGCCATCCCTTTGACGCTCGCCGACAGTAATTTCAATCACAGCATAAATAGAGTAAAAAGATTAACATTTTTGAGTGAAATGCGAAACAATGCATTTGAAATAAATATGCCTAACATTGGCTTTTGTAATACAAGTGAGAGTTCAAAATCAATGAGTAAAATAAATATCAAAAACAATTATAGAGTTATATTATAAAACTTATGTCTAATAAAAGTTATGATGAAATCGACGAAAACTTTAGACGAGTCCATCACTCGAGGGGTAGAATCGCTTCCTCGCCTTCTTGATTGTGGGGTGAAATCGGTTTCTCGCCTTCATCTGCCACTCCTTCCACATCAATGCCCTCATTGATGGCCTGTTGTCCACTCGCAGTGATGTTTGGTTCCTCTTCGGCGACTTCTTGTTCTTTTTGAGCGACAGTTATTACGCGATGGAGTCCTCGTCTTCTTGCCAGTCGTCGAACTCTAGTTTCTTCTGCAATAGTGAGGTGTCTATCGGTAATGTCCTGCTCGTCATTCGCGGCCAATTCCTGTTCTTGTTGTGGCGGCAAACCGATCAAAACTTCCTCTTTGATAGCACCTTCTTGTGAGGCGTCGCGTATTATTTCTCCTCCGATTGCTCCTTCTAGTGATTCGGCAATAATCGAGTCGTTAGTGGCCATCAGTTCTCGTTCTTGTCCTGACGGCGGTTCGACTGCAATGTGCTCTTCGAACACTATTTCTTGAGGCTCTCCGAACTCTGGTTCCATCATCTCGAGAACTTCATTGCCGTATTTGCGAAGCATTCTGTTGATTATCTTCTCGTGGTATTGGATCTGTTCACTCATCATGTCGACGTCTCTGCTGTCCGCCGGTTGTTCTGTTTCCCAAGTTTCTATCGGGATTTCTTCCTGTGGTTCCGATATTTGATCGAAGCCTTCGTTGTGCTGCCACGGCGTGTCTTGAGCTCCACTTCCGGTCACTTTGATCGTCGATAAGCCATCAATTATCGGGATTTCGCCTTTTCGGACAACACTGATAGTGACAACACTTCCGAACAGCACTTCTCTCGCAGCGAATTGTTGGGCTATTCGCCGTCCAGTCGAGTTGAGGAGTCGGCCATAGATTGGCACTCCATAGCAGACAAACATATCAATGTCATCGAGAGTGACTCCATCGATGAGTTGTCCCGCAATGGTATCATCCATTCGGCGCAAAAAAGTGTCGACAGTCATGTCGTGCACATCGTGTGTCCCGTATCTCAACACATGACCTCTGAAGCGCGCGATTGGAATCGTCGCTTCGACAACTGATCCAGTGATGCCATTCATGTATAGACTCGGCTGTTCTTCCGGGAGAGTATCCCTAAGCCTCGGTCTGGCTAAAGCCTCGACTTCTCTTCCCTTTGCGGCGTCTCGTTCTTCACGCAATTGATCCAATCGCTTCTTGTGTCCCGCGATCTCACTTGTCAAACGATTGATGAGCTTCTGTTTCCCAGTGATGTCGGCGTCTCTCTCTTCCAGTTGTCTTCTCAGACCTTCCATCTCTTCAATTGTCTCATTGCGATCGCCGATAACAGTTGAAACATTAGCTCTAAACAGATTGAATTGATTGGTGACCATCTTCGGGGTCCCGACATGTGTGTTAAGCACCGACTCGTAGATTTGTGTCAACTCATGACTGCATCGTCTGAACTGATCCTCGAATCGCTTCTTATCCGCCGATAATTGTATGAAATTGCCGTCCATTCGCTCTATGATTCCCTCCAAGCGCTGAATCTCTCCTTTAAGAAGTTTCTTCTCATTGATAGTGCCCATTAGTTTCCATTGCAAGTCCTTGCAGAGCTCGCACCCACTTCTGGTCGACGGCTGCGGCGGTGTTGGCGGTCTTTCGGCCATTTTCTCGGATCAAATGATGATAATTAACTCAACGAAAGGTCCAAACAATGCCTCAAAAAGTTTTTGACATTCGATCGCTAATTGACAGACGATAGGCAACACTAGCCGTACAACAATTACGTCATTATTAGAGTTCTCGTCGTTATTAATATATTATTCAATGACTGAAATTATGCTTCAGTTTTCAAACACTTTTATTAATGATTACTCTTTGGCAGCGAAATATTAAGTAACAAATAGTTATGAAATTATCAAATTTTAGTCACAATTAGTCTTAAGCTCGAGATTTTTCGCCGAATTATTATAAAAATCAAATTTCAATATTAAGAACAATTATAAAATTATTAAAAGAGAGGATTCTTCGGCGAAAAATGAGATCAAAGTTACATTAAGGAACTTATAGTTCAACAGGTATTCATTAAATGAAAGAATAAATGATTATCATATCGATTGAGATTAAATATTAAAATTTTTGGCACCGAATGAGCAATTGTTATACAATTAAAAGAACATAAAGTTTAAAAGATTCGCCGATAATGAGAGATACAATTACGAGAGCAATGGTTTCGATTCTTCAGCCGTATTATCACCAATAGTAGTGACTGTCTTCTTCTTCTTCGTCTTCTTCTTCATCTGTGCCCTGACTGCGATGCCATCACTGTCCACCTTGACCATCCATTGATTGTCCAACAAAACCACGGTGTCTTCAACGCCTAACGCGTGCACTCGTCGTGCGTCTATCCCACTGCTGTCATCGACACCAATCAATCGATTCGCCAAACACTGGTACATCCGGTCCATCGCCGGCCTAATCTTTCTGCCCAGATATCGCAAAATCTTACAGAACATTATTCAGACACAAATCTATATTCTTCGACTCAAAAATGTCTATTTTCAAGTTTTGTATTCAGCGAAACACTCTCTACTGTCTCGTCTTCTAATCAATTCACGCCTTTCAGCACTCATTGAATAACTCAATGCTTGCTTTGCTAAAGAATTTTAACAGCTCTTTGTGTTCGAAACAAGTTTTTGGCAATTATTACTCTCCTTCTCTTCATTACATAACTTTTATGAAATGCTTACGAAATGCTATGCAATAGTGTCGACGAATCACATTTAAAACTGCCTTCGATTGGCTTATCACACGTATATTATATCGGTAAACATTATATCAAAAATACTTAACATTAAAATTTATTATTTTTATTTCGTTTTTCGAGTTATTTTTCACTTTTTCTTTGGTTTTTCGTTAGTTTTTCGTTGATTAGAACTTTGAATTATTTATCACAACTTTATTAATCACTGGAAGTGATAGTGTCGGACGGAATGTGACAATGATTTGGTCACCACTCGCATCAAATAATAGTTAAAACATTTATAGTAAAAACGATGATTAAATACTTTAAAACATAACACAATTTTAATATTTTAGACAACTTTCGACGACAAAATCACTTAACGATTGATTCAAAATATAAACACAAATAAACAATAAAACTTGTCGCCGAAAATCAAACAATTATTATATTAATTTTCTTCAATCAGGCGCTGTCGCGGCTTTACGACACGCCCACGTCTGGTCACAAACAATTGCGGACTTACATTTGCTTCCGGGATCGACGATTCGGTGTCCGTGTCCTCCTCGTCATCGAATTCCACGAATTCTTGCTCTTCTGATCCCGATTTGTCGGCTTCCATGTCTTCATCGTGTTCTACAATCCCAGCCCAACGTCTCATTACGCCATTGTATTGAAACGGCAACTGTTCGGGCAGAATCTGGTCGTCGTCTTCTTGGTTTCGGTCTTTAAATAGTCGAAGTCTTTCTACATTCACGACATCAAAGTATTGATCGGACGGTTCAGTTATGATGTAATTGTTTGGGCCGATTTCAGCGACTATTAAATACGGGCCCGCATATCTATCCTTTAGTTTCTTGAACTTTGCCCTTTCAATCTCTGGTCTGCGGAGTAACACCTGTTCTCCGATCTTATAGTTGACTTCTCGTAGTTTCGGGTCTTCTCGTCGTTTGTTTTCGAGTTGTACTCTTTCTGCGGCCGCTTTAGCTATGCGTCGGCTGATTTCGAGGTTACCGAACGCCATCGGTCTTTCGATCTCGTCCTCGGGTCGATGCAGTTTGAGTACCACTTCTAATGTGTCGATTGGGTGGTCGCCGAATAGTAAGTAATGCGGTGTATAACCTGTCGTTCGATGCGTTGCCGTATTATATGCGTACTCTATGTGCGGAACGTTTGCATCCCAGTCTTCGTTGAGTCCAGAATCGTATTCTTCAGATTCGCTGTCATAGCCTTTGCGTCTCATTGATGTGTACTTTCGTTTCCGTGTCTTATATGTTGTGATCATTTCTATCGCGTTTTGATTATCACTTGAGTTGTCATTCAATTCATTGGTTTTATTATTCAACTCTTCCTTCATATGATCGTTGTTCTCATTGTTTTCGGCATCACTTCCAACGTCTGTCTCATCATTCGATGCAAACCTTTGCGTCAAAAACTCAAATGCATTTTGCAGCAAAAGCTCGTCGTCTTCATCAATGTCTGACTCGCTGTCGATCTCACACGCATTGACTTCAATGTCTTTATCGCTTCTCTTCTTTTCGTCGCCAGAATTGTCGTCCATTTCATTGTCACTCAATCCGGAATCAAATTCTTTCATCGCTTGATTCAACTCATTTTCTTTCGATTTAACCGTTTGTTTTAATGTATCGATTTCCAAGTCTTTGAACTCAAGTTTGGTCTCCAATTCAATGATCTTTTCTTCATACCGGAATCAAATTCTTTCATCGCTTGATTCAACTCATTTTCTTTCGATTTAACCGTTTGTTTTAATGTATCGATTTCCAAGTCTTTGAACTCAAGTTTGGTCTCCAATTCAATGATCTTTTCTTCATAATTGGACTTTTGGTCTTCAAATGTCTGCTTATAGGCAACCATTTTATTCTCCAACTCTTCACATCTGTTCGCCTTTTGTGTCACAAACTCCAACTCCTCCTTCAGATTCAAGTTAATGGTCTCAAAAGAAGATAATTTATCGAAGAATTGTTCGCATTTGTGTTTCGTTTCATTCAATTCAGTTTTCAACGGTTCCATCGCTTGATTCAACTCATAGTCTTTGTGGTCGACGAGTACTTGAAGCTTATTCGCCGTCTGTTTCGCTTCCAATAACTCCATTGACAATGCGTTCAACCGCTCAAACATAACATTCATTTCGTTTCGATGATTTGAGACAACATTTTCATCAACTATTCCGTCAATTGTCTCGTCGCTTAATTCCACATTAATATCACAATCGATGCCATCATTTGATTCAATGTCTTCGGCGATTGTCTCATTAATGGCGAACTCTCGTCTCGTATTCATCGGCGCATTGATGTTCGCCGGATTTCGTGGTTTCGGAACCGGACGTTTCGCTTCTCGCTGTTGTTCGACAAGTCTGCGAATCTCCGCTTTGATGGCCTTCCTCTCCTCTTTCTTCTCTTCCTTCCTCTTCAAACGTTCCATCGCTTTAGTTGGCCACACTCTCGCTGAACAGGCAGTGGCAGACGTGCCACTCCTTAGACTCAAACTCGGCGCTGGAATCGTTGGAATCGATCGCACAGTTGGTCTCACTATCGGCGGACAGGCAGTGGCATACGTGCCACTCCTTTGACTCAATCCCATACCAATGTTGTTGTCGACGTCCTTCTGGTTCTCCGCTTCATCTTCGTCGCTGATATCGATGGCATTCACTTCCGGGCTTCGATATGATTGGTTCCAGTCATTCACTCGCGCCTCTCGTTGTTGCTGTTCTGGTGTCGGCGGTGGCATCAATGCCAACAACTGTCTTCTTGGCGGCGCTTCTATCGCTGGCAAAACATTGACATCTCTACGGTTGTACTGATCTCTGGCTTGTAGTCTCGCATCTCTGGCCGCAGCGATTTTTGGTCCATTTCTCGGCAGTGGACAAGCAAAGCTCAAGTGACCAAACTCTCCGCAGTTATAGCACTCACAGCGCGAATAATCTCTTTGATTCTGTTGCGGCGGCGCTTCAATCGATGGGAACGTTTGGCGCTCTTGCGGACTGGTCTGCGGCGCTGGCATAGGCATCGGTTGGCGATAGCCGTGGTGTTGTGTAGGCGGCGCCGGACCTTGCAAATACTGCATGAACTGACTGAAGGCCTGCATATTTGGTTGTTGTTGTTGTTGTAAACCAGGATTAAGAGCTCGTTGTCGACTGTAGCACTGCTCGACCGTATGTCCAAAACGACTACAATGACTACACCTCTCTTTAGTGGTCGGACAATCACGGGCTATGTGTCCCTGAATATGACACCGATTACACGTTCGAGTTTCAGGCGGTCCCGCCATTTGTGGTGCCGTTTGTATTACCACTTTCGGGTTCTTATCGACGACGACCGCTGGTGTGGGGTCTGGTTCTGCATTCAAATCTCGTAGAACAGCGATCGCGGCGTTATAATCAGAGATTCCCGCCAAACGAAGCCTAATCTGTTCGCTTCGCATTCCATTGGCCATTACTGTGCACATTTGTCGACCGGATGCCTGACATCGGTTCCCAACGCGAATGACTCGTGTTCCGAACTCATGCGGCGTTTCTTTGGCTTCTCTGGTCAACAATACGAAGTACATGTGGTCGTCATCGTTACCATAGAACTCATTCATTTTTCGGATAAAAGTCGGGTAATTTTGATCGCTTGGATTAGTGAAGGCGCCGTAATACCAGTTCTTTGCCGGTCCATCGGCCATTAAACTCGAGGCCATCATCCACTTCTCTGCTTCTGACCATTGATTTGCGTTTGCCGCCGATTCAAACTCTTGTTGCCAATTAGGCACTTGATCTCGCTTTCCGAAAAACAGTGGGCACTTAACTTTAGACTGTAGTCGGCGTTCTGCCTGTTTCTCGATTGCATTGGTAAGTCTGACCTGAGTGTCTAACATTGTGTCTAACGCGGTGACCATTGGTTGACTGACTGGTGGTCTCTGATGACTAGTTCCCGCGCCGTTAGCGACTCCTTGTTGACTAGTGGTCGCGCCATTATTGACTGACTGTTGGACTGGCGGTACGGGTTGACTAATATATTGAGCGCCATATAGTTCTGGTTGTTGTCGTCGCAGCGGCGGATCTTCTGGTTGTGATACACGCCTTGACAGTGACTCTGGTCTTCGATGTGTTTGCGGCGCCGAGTGGACCTCATATGTATGGTCTCGCGCAGGCGTACTGACTCGTCGTACACTCACTACTGATTCACGTGAATGTGATCTCGACAGTCGTCCAGGCGGTGCTGGTGGTGACGGCGCGGCATTCCGTTGCCTCAATCCCTCCAACTCTGCCTCTCTTTCGGCCGCTTGTCGACGAATTCGCCTCAACTCTTGTGCTCTCAACTCATTTTCAATGTTCAAGTCCTGAGTGTCAACACGTCGTCTTTCGATGTCTAGTTGAGTTGCGATTAGAACTGCTTGTCGTCTTGCTTCGGCTTCAGCAGCCCTCGCCTGTCGTTCACGCACGGCATTGGCTCTGTCGGCCCGCCGGCGCTCTCTTCGTGCCGTTACTTCAGCCGCATTGCGTGCGTTTTCGGCGCTGTTTTCAGCACTACTACTACTACTACTACTGTTGTCGTTGCCGGTGTTGTACTCACTCGCGTTGCTCACACTGAGTGCATCATATGGCGGAGGAGGAGTGGGTGTACGTGACTCCCTCTCGTGTTCACTAACCTCTGCTTCTGCTCCGACTTCAAGTCCGTTTGGGTTGACCACCGGTGCCATCTCTTGTGGGCCGATGTCCCAGTCGTTTTCCAGATTTCTTCGCGCCATAGTGTTCTGTCCCGAGCGGGTGACGACCATTCGTGGCCAATTGTTTGTCTTACCGCCGATAAAACACTACTTGAGGTAATTATCCGTTTCTATTGGCACTTAATATCACACTTTGTTCACTATTTGTTTGTCCCTCAGGGATCGGGTGACTCAGTGCGGCTATTGGGGCCGGTGATCGACGCGCGGATACCCCGCTTAAACCTCCACCAAAAACTGTAGCCGCGGAAAGTCTTATTCCCGATTACAGGACTGATCGACGAGAACTCTTATTTTTCGGGGGGTGTGTTATGTCTACAACTTCTGGACTCATTGACTCAACTCTCGGCGATCCACATATGGCT
>CAJPIZ010002454.1:0-13607 GCA_905368565.1 Medioppia subpectinata
TTTTTCAATAGGAATTTCTGTTTATAATTTGCGATGACTTTTGTATTGAATAGATATATGTCGGGAGTCGAGGGCTCGGATGGATAGGGAGGTTATGGCACGCAATACAGTAATATTCATCGCTAAACCGCATATAATGTACAGTATATTGATTTATAGCCAGGGGTTCGTGGGTTACCATCGGGTATACGGGTTTAAGTTTGAAGTTATAAATTGTCATTTAATATGAGTTTCAATGATAATCGCGTTTTGAATTATAGATTATTATTTAGATTATAAATTGCTCTTTATTGATTAGTTGTTTTGTCAGCAATGAATTTGGTCTACAAGTAATTTATAGTAAATGATTATTACAATTGTTTAAAGTTGTACACTAATTTAAGTACATGATCAATGGTATACACAAATTAAACATGATTAGTTTTACCAATAACAATGTGGTATATTTTTAAAAAATTGATTATATATTACAATAATTTATAAGTTATAAATTTAAGTTTTATGTAAGCTGTTTTGATGACGTTTAAGATTGCTTGATTGTGAAAACATTTGATTACAATCATTGAAATGGCAAACAAATGGCTTTTCTCCCGAATGTATGCGTTTGTGTTTAATTAGTTCCGACATTGAAGTGGTTTTTTGGTCACAATTTACTTCATTACATTTAAATCGCTTTTCATTTAAATGGTTTAAATGAACACAACTTTTGTGTCGAATTAAATAATGTTTTGTTGTAAAACTTTTGTGGCATTCATTGAAATCACAAATATATTTCACATTTAAATGAACGCTCATTTTATGATAAACTAAAGCTGTTTTAAATTTAAAAACTTTATTACAATTATTAAAATAACATTTAAATTGTTTTATCGATGAATGAACTAATTTATGTTTAGTTAAATCACTTTGATATTTGGTTTTGTATTGACATTTAGGCCAAAAACAGTACAAATAATCGTCAGATTTAGTAATCATATGACAATTGTTTAGCATTTTATCACTGATTTTACATGAATTGCAATCAATTGTTTGATTGATTGAAAAATAATCATTATTTTCGCATTCAATCGCTTCACACAAAACACTATTATTTGTATTCAAAATACACTGAATTTTGTCTATTATTTCACACAAACTCTTCATTGCATTNACTATTATTTGTATTCAAAATACACTGAATTTTGTCTATTATTTCACACAAACTCTTCATTGCATTTAATTTACTCTTCATTTCAATTAACGAAACACTCATTGATTTTGAACACATTTTCAAAGAATAATTACTAAACAATTTAAATGCAAAACAAAATGAAATCTATATTTGAAATGAACTGAAATTAAAAACAAATAAAAATGAAATCTATTTAAATCAAAGTGATATCCTTTACAACACGTGTTCTCATTGATAATGAAAACCTGTTTATCAGATATTGTTACCATCATGTATCATTATGTTTTCAAATATCATTTCAAAATCACCTTGGCTTTTCTAGTATTTATTGTAATTTAATTAACATTATAAAAAAATTTAATTTTTATTATTAATAAATTATTAGATGTAAAATTATTAACCAAAATATTACATTAAAAATATTTATTCTGTATAATATTTTGAATATGGTTATTAAAAATGAACGATATCCTACGTGATATACTCTGGCCCATAGTCTATGGGATTATTTTATTTGCAATTAATTTCAATATTAAATTATTTTATATCAGAGTTATTTGTGGCGCCAATTATTAGCGTAAATAATATATAAATCAAATATTGAATTATATATCGATTTGAATTGTTATCAAAAACTTGCATTGTTGTTTCAAAATTGCATATATCAGTGCATGTATGTATGTGTCGACCCCTCACCCCCGCCCCCACCTATCCTTCTCACAGCCGATCAAACAAAATAGCTTAACATTACTGAACCGTAAATAATAATCGGGAATAAGTTTTTATTTGTATTTTATACTTCATTTTATGTGCAATGAATTTGGGGGTAACCCTGGGGATCAGCAAACCCTCCCCTCCACACAACTAAAACAAACGGATAAATAATCATGATTATTATCATAAGAATTAACATGTTAGTTTATAAAATATTTGTGGATTAATGTGTAATACCTAGGTGTGTTTTAATAAATATCCGGCTAACTTTGCGTTAATCCCCCTACGATTGTGAGGTTTGTGTTGTGTTTTTGCCAACTGATTGGGAAATTGCTTTTTTCATTTAACAGTGAAGTGAAATGAATTGAAAAATTCCTTCAATTTCTCTCTCACTTGTGGAATAAAATTGTGGTAAAAAATAATACAATTTGTTTTGTCGAGAGAGAGAGAGAGAGAAAGAGAGAGAGAGAGAGGGCTCCGGTACCCAATCAGTCAACAAAAATTATATCACATTTCATGACATTTTGATTGTGAACTCAAATTTGTAGCGATTTTATGTTTGTTTGCGCTTTTAATACACAAATAATAATACATTTTGCTGTTAGAAAAGCAAATCATCGCATATATAACTCTGCGTACAGTGAACTCACACTATTATGAACACTGGTGAAAATAACCCAGGTAGTATATACACAAACTGAAATTGTATTTGGAGTACATTATAAAGATATAACATACCAACCATGTTATAAACACACGGCGACAGTAAACCGTGTTATTTAACATACATTACCGGTATATTAGGACAAGTTATTGATTGCATGACTGACCGGACGGTGCTCTCTCTCTCTCTCTCTCTCTCGTATTTATTAAACCCATGGACTGACTACACCCAAGTCCCCCTTTTTTGCTACATTAAATTGTGCAAGAATTTGCCCAAAAATGGCCCGAGGTCTATTTGCTCAGGCAATTGCTGGGCGGCATAACATGGCATCCCTGTCCAGCCCCTCATCCCCATCATCACAGCCCACGGCTACCCCTCTCTCACTCAACAAATGATATACTGATCCCTATTAATAGACAGCCATTTGATTGACCGACAGAATAGTTAATATATAATTTGCAAATAGATTTTCATTAAAAATAATTGTTTTTTGTTTGGAAAAAGTTTTTTGCTGTACAAAAACCCATTGTTCACTGTTTGCGGAGTTCAATAGTGTACTGATCTATTAATACCATTATTAACTACACAAATACATCTATCTATATGTTAAATAGATGTGCATTTCATGTTGAATATCCATTGCGTTGATATCATGTATGGGTTTTAGGGTTTAGAGGCACAGGTATGTGTAGGCTGACCAACTCGAAATTTATAAAACAAGGACATTTTAAACAAATCTCACATAAATTCCGGGACATTCCGGGACAATTATATAATTTTCAGGGATATTTTCCGGGACATATTTTTTTAGTTATAATTATAATTAAATGAACTGTAGTTAAAACAAGGTAAAATATATTTTAATTGGAAATTTGCTTTAAAACAAATTAACACTTTTAAACCCAAACGCTTTAATATTTTTATATTTCTTAGCAAATGCTTAAAAAATTATTGTTTAAAATTTAGAGACTTTGACCGTCCCTGTCCCGGTCTGACCCTCGCCGGGACACAGGACAAAATGCTCAAAACAGGGACTGTCCCGGCCAAACCGGGACGGTTGGTCACCCTAATCTGTATACATGTGTACAGTGTATGTGAAACGTACATATGGGTTCTAAAAAAATCATTGATTATTATTAATAAATTACTTGTTTTAATCGTACGGCCATTGCATTGGTTTCATCGCATTATTGGCCTAACATTTAACGGTCTATCCATTGATCGCGACTTTAATATACGACAAAATAAATGGATTAAATACTATGGATATTTATATTTAACATGTTTCATTATAGCTGTACTAATTAATGATATTAATTTAATTATATATACAAATTGGTTATTTAATACTCAATATCAAGGTGGATATTATACACTTAAAATCATTATAACATTAATAACAACTTTAGTTATTTTACATAGCATTGTGTTTATTATAACATTATGCACAATCAACGGTAAACTTAATATTAAGTTAATTAAAAATTGCTTTAAAGATATTGATCTTGCTAAAATTTCAACTAAAATATTTTATGTCGTAACTTTTTGGATGTCATCAATATTAGCATTTATTATATTTCATTTAATATATTCAGTTAATGAAGGTATAACTATAATGGGAATATTTTACATAATATTCAACATAATTCAATTGATCGCATATTGCTCATGGTCATCCATGATCTTTGTTGTTGCAATAATTTATTGCTCAAAATTCGATAATATATGTGATGGATTAGCTCAGATAACACATGGTAATTACGTTTTATATTTGGTAAATATTCATTATATTTTATAATGTTTTTTTTTATTAATTTGCAGGTAGGTTGATAAGAAATAGTATAGTAATTGAAGTTGCATCAAATAATTTGCTTATTTTATTAGAAATGTATAGAATACACTATATTGATATTCTTAAATCATTAAAATTAATTGATGTAAATTGTGCTTGGAGTGTTGTGGCAAATATAATCGCATCAATATTCTCAATAATGTTATTTATTTATTTAATTATTTTAATGCACAGTCTTGTGCAAATTTCTGATACTATGATCATGGTGACAATTTTGAATGTAATTACCATAATCACCATGTTTACATTATTCGATGGTTTAAGCAAAAAGTTGTATAAAATTAGTGATTCATTGAATGCAATGAATACGAGGGATATGTCGGACAGTGAGTACAGAGAATGGCTTACGTTTACGACTGCTGTTAGAAATAGTCATACGTTTGGCTTAACTATCGGAGGATTCGCTCAAATCAATAAATCAACACTTATTTCGGTTGGAATTTTTAAAATTACTAATAATTTATAAATCAATTTAATTTTAAATGTGTCTTCTATTGTTTTACAGATATTCACATTTATCTTGAATTACACGGTTATAATGTCTCAAACAATTAAAATTAATAAACAGTAATCATTACATCCAATTCACAAAAAGTCAAAATGCTTGACTTTAGCTTAAAATTTGGCAAAATATGTACTAAACTTAAGCTTAACTTTAAAAGTTAAAATATAGTAAGAACATGTAAGTTTTATTCAATATTATTTTCAAGCAAACCAACCGTACGCAAAGAGTGGCCACAATTATTGAGTGGAAATACAATTAATTTCGAAAATCTGAACCCAAACCCAAAACCCAATGTATTTGTCAATCAATACAACACTATTTATAATGACAATTAAAATCAATGCTTTTTGATAATTTTGATTTTAAATAAATAAATTTTAAACTTTAATTATAATTTATAAACAATCATTTAATTTATGTTTCTAATAAATAAATGTCGGTTTCAATAAAAACTTTTTACATATTATTACAGAACTTGACTAAAACTCTGATATATATATTAAATAATCTAACATTATGTTTAAAGTTAAAATAAAAAATAAGTTTAATAATATTCTACAATAAATACTCCTGCTCGATTATTGTTCCAATATTATAACAAATATTGTTATATTTAATATAATTTATTTAAATTTAAAACTGGTGTAAGTAGTTTACAGCTATGGTATATTATGTTAAACAATTGTATGAGCAAGGTTGTCAATTGCAATAATAATTTTGATGATTAAACAAATAGATAACATAATTAAAATAAAAACCAAACTGATGTAAACCATTGACATTACATTAATCTCCATTAATGGGCCGTAAATTAAAGGCATTATAAGCCCAACAATTGATTCGAGTATTTTGTAAATTGCAATTATAAATTCAGTGAGTGGGGTGATTTGTTGAACTAGTTGATATGTTAGGGCAACTATTGGACCAAAACCAATGCCAAATACAACACACGCTATCCATATAATGGCCACCGATTTATAGGCAAATAAAAGCATAATTTGCGACAATAATTGCACTAAAAGTTGGGTCGATATTGTTTGTAGGGGTCGTATATAACGGGCCAATAATATTGCAATCGCCTGACAGACACAAACTGCCGCAGTTAAGCATGATAATAAATAAGCTGCGCTTTGAGTTGTAACTGATGCTGAGTCAACCCCTGTACTGAATTTAGTTAAATTACTTTTAATGATTACAACACCGTTAATGCAAAGCGCCTGTAATATTGAGCACATGATTATCATTACAAATATGGTTTTCGTTGGCATTATTTGTGATCTGATATTTGAAATCAATTTTGTCCATAAATATTGGATTTTGACATAGATTTTATCGTTTCGTTCAATACATGTGTTGTTATTTTGGATAACAATGTTTACAGTGTTTTTGGGAATAAATCTCTTCAATGCAATCATTAGTACAAAAGGGATGCCATTTATAGCTGTTATGCAACCGATTATCACATACGGTATCAAAAGTGTAGCCTTTATGACCGCTATATTGGCGGCCGTGCTTTCAATCGCACCTGTATTTGATGGCAGGTATGGCTCGACAACGAGTGGACCCACAATTCCGGCTATATTTTCCATGAATTGCAGACACGGTATATATCGGCCGCACTCTTCAACCCAGATCTCTGCAATCCACGCATAACTTAATACATAAATACCCGTTTGTGTTATGCCTTGAATGGCAGACAATAAGTACAATAAACTAATTGATTGTGTGTTTGGTATAAATGCTGTCGAAATACCCAATAATACTAAACACAATGTTATGACAAAAGGTTTGTTTAAATCTTTGAAACCAAAACCTAAACAAAATTATTTGTTATAAATTATCATTAGAACCATGATCAATAGCCTTTACCTTCTATGAGCAGTTATATTATATATAGTATACTATGATAATTTTATCAATAACTATTATAAGTTAGTTTTATCATGTTGTCCATTTTTAACCAAAATTCAGTATTGAAAAATGTGGTATATAGGATCGTTTGGCCCCTTCTCCCCTCCCCCACCCTATGGGATATAACATGGGATCCGATGTTAATCCTATGGCTATACTTTAACATGGAAAAGCTCTCATAGGTTTAACATGGGTTTCTATGGGATTACAGCTTAAGTCAATGACATAGGGTTAACATGGGTAATGCTGAGTCTATGGACAGTGCTAATTCTATGGACTTTTATTAAATGTGTATATAATACTAATCTATTCTTTAAGCAATATTCGAATTGTGGTTAACGTATCACATCGCTGTGTGGGCCTTGTTTCTTAATTAATACTAATAATATTCAAAATTATTAAATATATTTCCCCATGTTATACATTTCTCTGTAGCTCGTTTTATGAATTTTTTGTTGTTTCTCTATAAATTCCATCCGGGAACATGGGAATTTTAGGAGTTTTAAATTAATAAATAACATTATACTTATATCATACAAAGTGATCCGAGTATAGTTGTCGCCGATGTGACGGTATTAACAATTGAAATGTTGGCGTAATTGGTTTGGTATATTAGGGCCAGTGTTGTGAGTGATGGCGATAAAATAAAATTGCATAGATTCTGGTAAATTTATAGTTCAATTAATTAAAATAAATTACTAGAATAAATATTAATAAAATTTTAAATAGCTTCATAAGTTTTTACTGAAATGAAAGTGGTAATGCATAAAATAATGGTAAGCGTATACCGCCACCGAATCCAGGTAATATTTAGACAACCAATCATTTTAATATTAATCTTGATGTTATTAATATTAAATTACAAAATAATTTTTAATTTTTAAAATAAGATTTAAATTACAAACATAATATTAATGCAAAATCAAAATAATTATATAAATATTAAAAATTAAATAATGTTATTAAAGATAAATTGCTCTTTAATGTTGCAGGCTATAATGTAAATTATCAATTTAATGACTTGCGAAATTATACATGGTAGCTAAAATTTTTAAAACAACATGATAATGCATTATATTTTTACTAAAAATTCTAAATGTTTTCTGTAATATACCTTTATATTTTATTTATTTCCCTGTTATATTTCACAGAATATAATTATTAAGAACCTTTTTTGTTGAAAAGTAGATAAAACAGGAAAATATTCGGGGAATCAAAATAGTGATTGAAAACCATCAATATTTTAGTTCCAGTACCGTACCAGTATCGTTAAAACAAATACCAGTACCGTACCGTATCGTAAAGTACCGTTCCAGTACCGTTAGTACCTCTAGTACCGTTAGTACCGTTAGTACCTTTAGTACCGTTAGTACCTCTTGTATCGTTAGTACCTCTAGTACCGTTAGTACCGTTAGTACCTTTAGTACCGTTAGTACCTCTTGTATCGTTAGTACCTATAGTACCGCTAGTATCGTTGTTATAGTTATATTGATATAGTTATTTTGATTATCAAAATCGATACGAGACTATACTTAATTATTTGTATTATAAAATTGAGTATAAATAACACTCAAGATTGTCGAGTGGGCCACTCGTATGAGCCCTTTTCATCAGTGTGATCAGTAATCAGTAATTATTTTATTTATTATACTATAAAGAGTCAGTCATATAGAAAATGTATTTTGAAAAAATAATTTAAAAAAATGATTTAGATCCTGTAATGTTTTAATACTTGTAACAAATATTTTTATAATTTATTTAATATAATCTATTTGAATTTAAAACTGGTGTATATTATTTTAAACAATTATATAAGAAAGATTGTCAATTGCAATAAAAATTTTGATAATCAAACAAATAGATAAACATATTAAAATAAAAACAAAAATGATGTAAACCATTGACATTACATTAATCTCCATTAATGGGCCGTAAATTAAAGGCATTATAAGCGTAACAATTTTTGCGCACCAATGCCAGTAACTTTGGCTTTTTGTGTTGCTCTCTATGGGCACAACTCATCATTTCGTGTCTCATTTGTGGTCAGGTGTGGGACAAGTCGGTGGAAGTGATCGTCGGTTTGGACTCAATGAGTGCCCGGGAGTTGAGGACTCAGGGCTTCAAACAGTGGCTAATGTTAGCCAATGCGTGTCGTGAGGACCGCACCAATGGGTTTACGATCGGAGGGTTTGCCGCCTATAACCTCTAAGAGCCGGGCCATTAAACAGGGTGGTTTGTACATATTGCTTGTACATACAGTAGTATCCTAATTCATGTACACCAAAAAAAGTGAGATGAGCAAGGTAGTAAATTTGCAAATAAATCTGAAGTGGGTGCAAACAGGGTGTGTGTGTTCAGATTCACTTTAATTATTAACAACTTTTATCGGTAATGTTAACATATCCAATACTAACATGTAATACATTAAATCAATGTGAAATTTAACGTAGAATTAGAATATCGTAATATTATTTTAGGTGGGTACATAGATTTAATTTTAATTGTGCAATACTGTTAAATAATTAATAAAATTAGATAAATAAGTAATTCCGCAACAATTATAATTTAATGAATATAAGGAGTACAAAAATAACGTTTTTAATATAAGTACAAAATATTTAGTGATTTTATTATTTTTAACAATAAATTATCTTAATTATATGAGTATTAATAAATATTCTTCATATCTCGATTCCTTTAATCACCTGAACCAATCAATTCTATTAACAAAAATAAACTTAAAAATTTTGTTTTAAGATCATATATTATACCTTTTCAACGTGTAAGTGAAAACATGGTTTTGTTAATGTTAATGAACTTGAACAAAAGGGTTGTTCACAAACACTGCAGACATATGACACCTGTTTTCGGGGTTGACCTTTGCTTTTGCACATTACACAATTTCTAAGAATTGATCTTCCGTTTTGAATTTTCCCAATTAAAACAAGAGTGCAATTAAGGCGTGCGCATTCATTGTGAATAATATTTGGTACTGCTGTTGTAGATGAAGTAGTTATAAACCTTTTAGCAATTGTCATTCTAAATGATTTGGAAGACATTCTTGCTCCAGGATATGTTGACTTAAATATTGCATAGGCATTATTAAGAGAAATATTGCAAAACAAATGCCAAATAACTTGAACCCAATTAGTTGAGCGGTGGGGATATCGTTCATATTGCAATTTGTGGTCACACAGATCGACGCCTCCCATATATTTGTTATAATTTTGAAAAATGATAGGCGACCTGACAATTCCAACACCGTTGTCAAACTGTTTCCCTCGTCGTTCCACATCACTTTCGCCTTTTCCCAGATGTGATGACAAACCAATAACAAGTTTATTGTCAAACCACGCGACACAACACAAATTGTCTTTTCTCATATATAGTGGTCCTTTATTGTTCTTGTTAAGAGGATTCAAACCTTTTTTGAATTGGTTTGGCAACTCTATTCGGTTTTTGCGAACAGTACCAACAAATCCAATTCCTAACTCCTGCAACTTCAGAGCAAGGGATGGACTGCTATAATAATTGTCTGTGTATATAACAGAACCACACTTAACATTTGCAGATTTGACCAAATTTAACACAATTGTTTCAGTGTATTTATCAATAATATCATGTGTGTCACTAAAACAGATCCAATTCAATAAAATACCTGTGGTTGATTCGCACACTGAATAGAATTTAATTCCACATTTGGCTGATTTACTTGGAATATATTGCTTGTCTTTGAATCGACCATCGAATGGAATCAAAGACTCGTCGACTGCTAATTCTTTGGACGGCTGATATATTTCTAGTGTTGTTTTGGGCAAATGATCTAATAATAGCCGCGCTTTATTTAAATCATCAGAACGTGTGTCATTTACGTCATAGAATTTCAAATTGATTTTTATTTGAAGATATCTATCTCTTGACATTGCAGTTTTAATAAAATCAGTGGCAAATATTGAGTTTTTACTCCAATGATCTCTTTCACGACTAAGGCGTTTCAAACCCATAATCATTTGAATGCCTATTTAGTAGTGTATACAATAATTAATAGTTTATATTCAATCAATTCTTAAATTATGTTATATACCAATGAATGTTTGCAATTCAACGTCAGTAATTGGTTCAACGTTTTTTTGTAAACAGTGAATGTTTGTGTAATTGACAATTGATGTTAATAAGTGTTCGGACCAAAACAATTTTATCACATCCAATGGATCGTTAGGAATGCTTACTAGTGGTCCTGAAGTCACTGCAAATTCTGGCAACCAATTTGATGGTGTTAAACACTGATCTTCTTCCCAATCATTTGAATCGATATCCATCGCAACAACATCTTCGTGCTCTTCAATTGGAAGAATGGGTTCAAATCCCAAAAAGTCATTTTCTGAATCCGATTCACTTTCAACACTGTCTTCAATCGGGATATTAGGTTCAAATCCCAAAAAGTCATTTTCTGAACCTGATTCGCTTTCGTCATCCATTATTACTGTTAAATACATGTTGGATATAAATTAATACTATTAATCTTAAATTTAACTATTAATAATTAAGCAATTAATTTAAACGTAAATTTTAAAATAAACACTAATTTTAACGTCGGGTTTATTGTCAAAATCTTATTTATATACTTTGAATTGGGAACGGTTGTGAAAGAGCCTAAGCTGTAGGCTAATTCACTCTGTATTGCGTACAGATTATTAATAGGAATTTCACCTTGGAGTTGTTTGTCACCACCGTTCCCAATTCACCAAATGCTACCAAATAGCCTACTTATTTAGGACAAGTCAGTTCTGTATTTTGTACAGTTTTAAGTAGAAAATATATTATATGTAAAATAATCGGCAAATCGGCTCACGTTGCCATTATATAACATGAATGTACATGAAATATGGAGTTCTCTGGTATAGTCAATATTGTTGAGCCACCTCAGGTTCGGCCGCAGTGTCCACTTTTATCGGAAAAATCATTTAAATTCAAATTTACATTCAATCAATGAGTTCTATCGAGATTATATTACGATATTCTAATTCTACGTTAAATTCTACATTGATTTTATATATAATATGTTATTATATAAGTAAAAATTCATGCAAAAATGGTCACTGCGGGTGAACCTGGGTGCGGCTGGTTATATGGGAAAATTTTATTTTTTATTTGAAGTAGTTCAATGTCATACAAGTAAATTTAATTTGATAAATAAATTTTATAAACTATCTAACCTATGTCACCATTACAGGTCTTATAAATACAACATTATATTATAATATTTACATTTGATTTATCTTTACGAAAAACATGTACTTTCATAATGAGTTCGGTTTTATATTATTTTATTTATAAATTAACTTTTTGCAAATAATTACCGTATTACGCCGCATATAGGTGCATGCACATAAAAGTGAATTTCACAGATTTTGTATGTCACACAAACTACCGAAACTATATCCGGATATAAGTGCACCCCTTGTGTAAAAATCACATAAAAATGCACCAATATTTATTTTAATTTATTTGTCAAAATTATTTATAAAAAATTAAGTTAATGAGTAAATTATCCATTCATTAATAATTATAACAAATATATAAATATTTCATATATTATACATCAATTTGATTATTAGAATTGAGGTATAACTTGAAGACATGTCTATTTTTGAGATATTTTACGCAAATGTACTCAACCTTTATAAAACTCACTAATTTTTAAGAAAATACAAATATATTTCAAACATTTAGACGCGCTTTAGTGTTAAAAGTCTAATTACAGGTCCTATAAATTTCACTTTAATAAACGAATACATATATGACCTGGGATGGAAATGTTTAACATTATATTTATGTAATAAATAATTCGCACATCATATATAACTTGCACGCAAATATTTTTCAATAATTTGACTTTTTAAAATAGATAACACGCGGGTAATGCTCGAAATTTTAGGGTAATTGTAATAAAAATCGTAATTAAATACAAATCATATTAAATATTACTTACATTGAAAGTAACGGTAAAATTGCGAACACTCTTAGAAAGGCCTCAAAAAGTTTGTTCAACAAAACACTTCTCCACAAGAAATACACAAAAATATTTAATTAAACACTTCGTTATGTATTAAACAAATAGTCGATTAAAACACATATCCTTTTCAAGAAATATATAAATTATATATCAAATTGAATGTCAATTAAATATAATGATTGGATATCATATAAATTCATATATAAATGGCTCAATACGTCAAATATCAATACCCATGTGTTTTAATACCAATTAAAGTCAATTAACAAATATATCTTGAAATGTATTAATTAATACACAATTGAATCAAATTTAAATATAACATGTAAAAAATAATATAACATATTATTTGCCTTTCAATATAAGACTTAAAAATAAAACAGAAGCGGAAATCAAGTAATGATTGAATAAAACATTTATATCTAAACATTTCCAGAAATAGAAAATTATTTTTAGTAAATGACTAAAAATAATAAAATGCATACAAAATATCCATATGATTGTAAGGTTTAGTAAATTATACCATATATCATATTTTACCCACTTCATAAACTTTATTGGCAATAATATAGTAATAATATAAACACCTTGCTCATCATATCTATACAGTCATATTTTAATTAATCATATTATCAATGTCTATTTTTGTTCAAGGTCATGCTGTAATACAGTATTTTAGGGATTTAAAACACACACTCATTGCGGTTAGTATTGTATTTTATATTGGTGATTTATTAATCCCTCTCTCTCTCTCTCTCTCTCTCTCTCTCTCTC
>CAJPIZ010002455.1:0-13603 GCA_905368565.1 Medioppia subpectinata
TAGTTCACAAAAAGGGTTGCATTTGCCATCAATGTGCGAAGAAATGCACTGCTCTATACTATGCTAATTAACGAGAATTAATCCTCATAGCTTTGTACCTATATTGAGACATAAATTTCGGAGTGTAGAAAATTTTATAAGGTTTATGATAATTACATGTAAATGTATATACCTATAATACTTAAAGCACAAGAATGGCATTGATAATATAAAATATAATGGTTTTCTATTTAACGTCTAACAAAGCATTTCGCAAAATAATCAAATTTAATCATAATAATTTATTGCAGATTTACAACGTTATAACAGCGTTATTCAATTTAAAGCTTTTATAATGCTAATTAAACTATACATGTAAATTATTACTTTAGATATAACATTATATTGCAATTAAAAATACGCATTTTATTTGTTTTGAAGCCTTTGTTAAGGTGAATCAAAAATCAAATATATGGTCAATGCAATTCAAAATGCGCATCATCAATATTATTGCAATAATCTTATTTATTAATATAAATTTAATTATCTGTAACTCAGATTTATTTGAAACTGACCCACCGGTAACTGATCCTGATGTGCCCGGTATGAATATAATTTATTGAGATAATTAATGTAGCACAGCTTTATTATTTATTTATTCAATAACATACAATATAAATTGAATCAAATATTTATTAACTGTAATTTAATATAATATTAACTAGATGATAAATGCAAATGTGGCATTTGGTTGGGCAACCATTGCGGGTCGCGAGAGGGTGAAATGGTGGACGGTCATCTAGATAAAGGTCCTATATTAACAGGTGTTTGCAATGAAAACATTCGGTACTATTGCTCTGAAATTAACCAACCTGCATACGAAAAGGAACAATGTCACCGGTGCCACAAGGCGGCCGATGAAATTGGGCTTGATGAATGTCACAAAGGTATATTTAATTTAACATTTTAAAACTATACTTATATTTGCACTTTATTATTGTATTGTAATTATATTTTAAAAGCGCTTGATCAGTGTGTGTGCGGCAAATACACAGGCTACATTTGTGCCAAAGAGAAATCTGATGCTTTATTTGGCAAATGTGACAGTGGGTCACTCTACTATTGCGAGAAAAAGGACTCAATCGCCACATTTGTGCACAAGTGCTCTGACTGTATAGAAAACAGCCCGGGTAGAGGATATTGCGGTTAGTATTTTATGCTATACCAATAAGGTAGAATGGGTATAAATTACAATATTTTGCATTTAGATGACAAGTGTTTGTGCGGCTGGTGGACTGGCCAACACTGTGGCTCTAGAGCTGTAAATGACTTAACAACTGAACCCGCGCTAATAGGCTCGGCTGAAAAGTGTGAAGCTAAATATCTTTATGAATGTACCAGGCCGCATCAAGAGGCTGCGCTTAATGAAATGTGCGTAGCATGTTCAACTGATTATAGTGGAAAGGGCCTGGATTATTGCGGAGACAGTATGTATAAACTTTGTAAATATTAAGTATTTTATATCTAAAATGGCATCGCGTGAATTACAATTAAATTTAGATTATGCTTTTATAAAGTATTGTCAGAATGAATTAATAACAAATTTGGTGATATTAAAATTTGGATATTATTCACGTTTTACTATAATGATTAGAGTTCAATAAGTTTATAGAATTAAGCTTAGTGATTTAAATAATTTAGACAAAATATGTACAATATTAAACTTATATACTATACAGTACATGTAATATACGTATATAATATAGATTTATTAAAATAATAAATAAAGTTGATGATTATATACCGGTACATGTATATTAAATTGTGATTTATTAATATATGCGTAATGTTAAATAATATTTTTATTTTAGACAATACTAATTTGTGAATTCAAATAATTTATTATTATTTATTATTACAACAAATATTATTTTTAAAACATAATATTAATAATTACATAATTGTCATAGAGGGCAATTGTTATTGTAAGGATTGGCTTGGTAATTTCTGTGGCAATCGAGCAAAGGAGTTAGATGGCAATCATTTAGAGGGCGACTGCGTGGACACTGGTTTCTATCAGTGCTCGCAAATTAGACAAAAGGCCACATTGAGAAACATATGCCCCAAATGCGCCCATGCTCATCCAGATAACACGGGCTACGATGAGTGCTTGTCCGGTATATTATTATTAATTATTATATTATTATAATTATTAAAGTAAAATACTTTATAAACACAGATACTACCGAGTGCGTATGCACCAGCGATCAGCGTGGTTATTTGTGCTCGGAGGGGAATTATCAAGGTTTAAATGGGAACTGCCGGCGCCACGCCATGTACTATTGCAAAAAGAAATTTGCCCTGGCACAATTTGTGCACTATTGTTGGAAATGTAACAAGCCAAATGCAAATACCGATGCTGTTTGTGGTAATTAAATTACATTTATAATTAACAGTATGATATGTGACACAAATATAATTATTACTTATGAAAAATATTCCAAATAACATATTAGTTACATTATTATGTGCGTTCACTTTTTTAAAAATAAGTTTTTAATTACAGTGTTAAATGTAGTGTTAAAGTCATATAAAAGTATATTGTTTATATGGTCTATTGATAATATATTTTATTGAAATAATATTATAATATATGCTATATATTTCTACCTAGATGGCAAGTGTTTTTGCCAATCGAGCTCGGGCAATCACTGCGGCGCTCGTGCTCAAAACAGGTCCGACCCACTATTGAGTGGCCAATGCCATCGACACGGACTGTACCGATGCACCATGGCACATCAAGAGGCACAACTGCAACAATTGTGCACTTACTGTCACCAAGACTACGATGACTACGCGGGCCGGGATGGATGCTATCCATGTCAGTAAATTGTAGTTTTATTTTATAAATAGTAATTAAAGATTAATGTTAACTATTTTTACTTTAATTTTAGTTTTTATAACTTTATATGGCCATGTATGTTTAATTAAAGTAGTATGCATTTAATTCATAGACCCCCAGACACCTGCCCCTACACCGGAGCCCACGGGTCCGCCGCCCGCGTACTGTAACGTTAACGGAGAGTACAACAAACTATACGGCGAGTACGGAGTGCTAGTGTGGCCAGTAGTCCGCGACGGTGAATACTCGGAGACCGGGTGCCCGCACGGCACCGGCACTATGCGCTGGCTATGTCTGAACACAGGCCTCTTTGATGATAAGCAGGGTTTCCAGGTTGAAAACTGTTGGCTGGAAGGCTTGCTGGACATCCATATAGGGTCGCCAGATGTGGCCATCGATACCTTAACAGCCATAGCCAACAACACCTGTCATCCAAATGGCCTCCAGTCCGCCGCCGGTCTACAGAAATTGCTGGCCATCGTAGCGAAGATTGTCCAATACGTACAGTCAAACCTCGTTTATGAAAGTACTGTAGTGTGCGAAGAAGAGTTTGATAAAAATTTGTCCGAGTTGTTTGTACAGGTGTTTAGTCAAATGCTGGATCAGCCCATGGCTTGGGATACAAGCGCTGAGCACTCGGCAGACAATAGGGCCGACTTAAGCTCAACCTTACTATCGTATATACAGTCGACTCCCTTTATAGCCAACTGTTATCTCAATAGCAACGCCGATAGCAAAGAGTTTTTGAGCAAAAATCTCTATCAGAAACAGTATTTTAATGCAACCGACGGCGTTGTGTTTGCATTCAATAGCTCATCAATCAGTATACCGGTGCTAAAGGCACCAGTAAGTAGCGATAAATTAACAAATCAGGCTAATAGTGCTAACCAAATATCAGTTGGGTCGTTAATTGGCAGTCATTTGGGCCAGAATTTAATGGGGCATAAAAATAATACCCTATTTATTAACACTGATATTATTGGGCTTACAGTCAATAATAACGGTATTTTGCAAACAAGTCAAACTGCTGGCCGAAGCGGCCCAACGCGTGGATCAGATGGACGACTGTCTGAATTCGTTGGACGAGAGGCTAGTGTACGACGATTGCGATCCCGACGACACGCCGGACGACGAGGAGATAATTCTGGGTTCGCTAATGGCGTCAAAAAATGGTGTCCTTTCGGCTCCACAAGACTTCTTTGCCGGACAATCCTTGGGCCGGCCGTCCGTCTCGTCGTCTGTCATCCATTCTGTATCCGATTCATTGAGTCGACAATTGGCCGCCACTTTCTCTGAGGTAATGGTCGGCAATATACCTGTGCTTTCCGTACATATTATCTCTGCATTGGACTCAATTTGAATCGTTGGGACATTAAGTTCAATGTTTTCATCCGTTTCGGTGACAAACACTTCCTGATTAACGACAGCGAAGTCTGGCTCCTCTACAGACATATCGACCGCCGTTTGCACGTCAAGCGGTTCCTCTTCAGCGGCCGGTTCTGTCGGAAGTGACGATTGGATTTCGGTATCGAATGATAATTTTGTTCGCGAATTGGACATCCGTTTCGGAGATATTTCGGCGATTAGTGTTTCATCGGATGCAATGGTCGACCGCTTGACTCGTTTGCTGCGCCGACGGCCGGGCGTTACGACTGACGCCACCGACGGGTCTCGCGTTGGGAAACCTTTTGTAGAGCTTTTTCTTTTAGTTTTCACTTCCGGAGCAACCGATGACCGACGGCTTCGACGGGTAGGCGTTAGGAGGACTTCACTTTGACCGGGAATACTATTTTGGATGTAGTCAGCCATCTGTTGGGCCGATTGCCGTATAAATGCCATAATGTCTTCGTGTGTGTCCGTCAATCCCTTTAACTCTTTGTTCACTTTATCCGAAGTGCCGATAGTTATGACATACTTGTCGTCGTCTTCGGTAAAGCCATCACTTAATAGTGTCATAATTATCAATGGATTAGTGCGGAGGGTATAGAAAGCGTTGGGAAGTGGTTAGACTTCGGGCCCCAAAACAACAATTAATTTTATCAATATATTAGTACTAATTTTAGATACAAATAATTAAAGCTTAATTGTCTATGTATAACAATTTAACATTCATTAATTAAGAAAATATAAATATGATGCTTAATATAAATAGCAATTGTGTGAACGAGTTGTTAAAACAGATCACTAATGAATAAAAGCGTGCTGCGCTGATTGAACAATTGAAACAATGTCGTTTAAAGGACATGAAACAGGTGTGAACAGTATGTGCTTATCAATTGACCATTTGTTTAAACTTTAAACCATGTGCACTTGTAATCTAAATCTGATCTGATAGTAATTATCAATGTTTGCCTATTGACTGGACTTTAAATAATTTCAATGATAACTACTCATTGACAAAGTTTCTGCATGTATTAAGTATCATGATATTTGATAGCATTTGGATTGATTAATTTTATTATACTTTAAAAGGAATATATCCCTATAGCAAATGGCCTAGCCTATTCTGATTGGTATGGACGTGTTCAGTACGGTCCATAGATTAATTTTCCGTTGAGATAATCTGCCAATGGCCACAAATGACCGAATTATGGTCAAAATTCGAAATAAATACATAGCATTCAATTGAATTCAAGCAACGTTAAAAATATAAAAAGTTGTGATGAATGGTGATTCACACATAGCACAGGGCCATTCACCAAAAGTCTATGCATAAGATACTATGTGTTTATTTTGAATTTTGACCATAATTTGGTCATTTGTGGCCATTGGCAGATTATCTCGACGGTAAATTAATCTATGAACCGTACTGAACATGTACATACCAATCAAAATATGCTAGGCCATTTGCTATAGGGATATATTCCTTTTTAGTAAACTAGCATGATCACTTTTAATAGTAATACTAATTAATACTTAATTCTTAAATTGCAGTTGCTGGATAACATCAAACAAATTCACCAACAGCTTAATTGTTATATTGGGTATTTATAAAAATTGAATAATTTGAATTGCATATGTATATTTTTGTGGGCCATACTTATTTAACGCATTAATAAATTATTTCGTTTAGGCCCAGCATTCATATCGCTAGCGTTGAACATCGTAATGCTAATGTACCATGTAATAATTACAATAAAAACTGCCAGACGTATTGCCACCTATGGACAAATTACACTCTTTGCGTGTTTAGTGCTAAACAGCGCCATCTCGTGGTGTCTGTTTGTCGCATACGTACATCGTTTTGGTTCCGAACCGATCATATGTTTTTATCTATTCATTATGTTTAACGCATTACAGGTAGGTTTTATTAGGCATATAATTTTTATTAAATAATTACCATGGCTAAATTCGTGTTAATAGGGAGCGTTACTAATGTCATATCAATTAATGACACGGATGAAAAAATTGGCGAATATTTCCGATGTGTTACCATTTCCAAATGCGCATGGTGATTGCACTGACAGTCCCGCTCAAATTAAAACAATTAGAATGAGTTCAGTTACTGATTCCACTTGTTAAACATATAATTTTATGTAATAATCTAGATTAATAAAGTAAAAATATTAGTAAACAATATATTTAAAAAACACACTTTATAATAACAATCTTTGTTTAAATAAAATAAAAATAAAATTTTCATGTAAAGAATGCTAAATTATAATTACTCTTGCATAAAGTATATTCTTGTACCGATTATTATAAATTTTTAATAAATAACCAAATACACTTATATCATTTAATTAATTAATTGACAAAATCTTGCATAAATTGTAATTTTATTAAAATAAATAAACTTCAATCCTGTATTCACGTACAAATGTACTGTAGGTCTAGATGTCTAAAAAAAGGTAGGCTTTGCCCGTATGCTCCCATAGACAATACATTGGGAATTCAATATTTTTTCAATCTTTTAGACACTATGCTGTAGGTACAATTTAAATTTATATTTTGTCATTTGTATTTTTTGCAACAAAGCGAAACTTTATCTAATATATTTTATCTTTTATAATTATATATTTATTATTTCTTATAATTTAAATTCAATATAGGTTTTATTGTATAATTAACTAATAATTAATCGTAATCATAATTAAATATTATTATACTATATAAATTTATTTTTATCATTCTTACCACAAAAATTGGGTAAACACTATAAAGAGTTAAATGTAAGGTAAATTACATGTAAATATAAAAATAAGTTTAGTTAAAAATGTTAGTTAAATAATGGCTATGTTAAATTTTGCGTTTATTGTTTTACTTGTTGGTATTTGCACGAAACTGTCCACTTATGGTTATTCAGGTATAATTTTTATTAAATATACATTTAAACATATAACCCTATTTTAATTATATTTGGTTAAATATATTACTAGATTTGCCAGCTGTCATATCCATTGGAGAAGGTACATATTCTATTTAAAAATTATAATTAATGATTGATTGTCACAATTAAACATTTAAAATAAAAATCAGAAAAATGCATGTGCGGTGATTATGTGGGCACACACTGTGCAGTGCGCACCGATGACTATAACTGTGTGCCCGGTGCTAAAGTCACCTTATATGGCAAAGGCTGTTACAAACACGGGTTTTACCAGTGTCCACAAATTAGACAACCGGCCATTTTAATTGGCTACTGCCCTAATTGCCACATGGATACAGAACCTGGTCATGATTATTGTCCATCTCCTACATCTGCCAATGATTTAATGTCAGGTAAATTTTAATTGTTACAAAAATAGTAAAATAATTTTCAATTAACAATAGGTAAAAATAATATAAAATCTTGGTGATAATAAACTTAAAAATTACCAATTATGTTTCACATATGTATTTTATAATTATTTATACATGTAGCTGTAAATGATCCGGTTAAATGTTACTGCGGCAATTGGCTGGGACTACACTGCGGACTACGCGTTACTAGCGATCACTGCAAACCGGAAAAGACCATATTGTATGGCAATTGTCATATTTATGGCTTTTACCAGTGCTCGGCCATCCATACCGAGGCCACACTTAAAGGTTTATGTCCTAGATGTCAGGTTGTAAAACCTGGTAGGGATGTGTGCCTTTCACCCACTTTTGTTTAATTAAACGTACAATACAGTATATACATTATACACAAAATTATTAATTATTTTAATACCAAACTATAATTTATTAATGAATTTTTAAACAATATATAAAATAAAACGCCGATAATTGTTAAATGTATTGTTAAAATAAATAAAATTAAATAGATTAATATTATAAAGTACAAGACTGCATTTTGCAATTAAGAATTTTATTATTATTACAAATTAATTTGTTAATACCAATACATTTTATAAGCGCTTATAATTAAGATTAAAACCAAACAAAATTATTACATTAATGCATTAAACATATTGATCATTGTATGGCTATCATTTTTAGTTGAACACGGGTGATTTATAAAAATCACCATAAGTGGGCGATAGGCACGTGTCTTTACCAACGATGTTACTGTGTTCGCAATTGGGACAATAGCCTTTGAATGTAGCAGGTTGGTTAATCGCCGAGCACTGGTAGAAGCCTTTGGCCGCACAATTGCCTGTCAGTATTTCTTCACCTTTATTTGTTTTGTCATTGACCCTGGTGCCACAGTGTAGACCCAGCCAACTGCCGCAGTTGCAATCTATATGATATTTAATATGAAAAGTGTTCTGTGAGTTTTATTTGAATTAGATTATGTGTGATATTTAAATAAATTTATGTGTGTGTGTGTGTGTGAGAGAGAGAGAGAGAGAGAGAGGTTTAAATTTAAATGTTTGAATATAATTTAATAAACTTACCATCAGCACCAAGCACGTTTGCGGCCAAAACCAGTGCCACAGTAGCCATCAGGACAACGCTAATTGAAGTCATAGTAATTAAAGCAATTGATTTTTCTGATAACTATTTTACTAGTTTGAAAAACTGAGTGATTTTTGTAAGCAAAGTCTGCCTCTTTTATACAAAATAAATGACACTGTATTTACCAGGGGTTTGTCGTTTCGCAAACTAAACAATGATTTATTAAGTTTAATAATCCACTTGTATTATAGATTTATTAAGATATATATATTTGATTTATTATAATTAGCAACAAATTCAAATTGTTAAAAAATTAGCATTTGAATATATAAATTGATAATTAATCTTGATCATTTGGAATTATAATATCGTATTGCATTACTTATTAAATGGGAGTTCTTATCTTATAATTCATAATTTATTTGACTAATAAATATTGAATTTATATTATGGTTATATTTTATTAAAACTTTTACTGTAAATTATTAGACCCGGTTATTATTATCCATTTTAATAATAATAATTTTCAATTTTATTGCTTTCGCAACCAGATACAATTGGTTAAAATGATAAATTTATGCAACTTTGCATTTTTATTTTAAATATAATCTGCATAAATCTTTGATAATATGCATGTACATGTTTATTTTTATTACATTATTTACAACTTATAATTTTCTAATAACTTAATACAAGATATTAATATTCATACTTGTAATAATCGACTATATAAGGATTTTTAAAATAATCTTTATATTCAATTTAATGTAATTTACCAAATGTATATAAAGGAGTAAATTTTTATTTAGTTAAATATTAAGCTAAGAATTTTAAATTAATATTCTAAGCATTTTGAACTGGCTTAACAATGACAAACTTAAACATTGCATTTATTATTTTGGCAATATGTATGTACGCAACATCAACCACATACGCTGCCCCAGGTAATTTTATTATCATTAAATTAATAAATAACATATTAATTAAATAAATAAATATCCAATTAACTAAACAGGGTCGCCAGTGGTTTCTTCCTTCGGGAATGATGGTAAGTTTATTATTATTAAATTTTTGGCCTTATAAACATAACTCTAGAAATATTAAAATATCCATGGTCAAACAGATGTATGCATGTGCGGCAAATACTTGGGTCTACACTGTGGGCTAAGAGCCCAAGATAATGACTGCGTGCCCGCCGGTGATGCGACCCTATACGGCAAAGGCTGCAAAAGCTAAAGAAAATATCTGGAGAGAGAGAGAGAGAGAGAGAGAGGTTTAAATATAATTGATTATAAATACTTGAATATAGTTTAATAAACTTACCATCGTCACCAAGCACATTTACGGCCAAAACCAGTGCCACATTAACCATCAAAACAACGCTTATTGAAGTCATAGTAATTGAAGTAATTAATCTGGCAATTGATTTTTCTTATAACTATTTAAATAGTTTGAAAAACTAAGTGATTTTTGTAAGCAAAGTCACCCTCTTTTTATACAAAATAAATCTCACTGTGTTTACCATGGGTGTTTGTCATTTTGCAAATCAAACAATGATTTATTAAGTTTAATAATCTATTTGTATTATAAAACTCCATTTATAGATTTATCAAGATATATTTTTGATTTATTATAATTAGCAACTAATTCAAATTGCTCAAAATTAGCATTTCAATATATAAAATAAATTGATAATTAATCTTGATCTTTTGGATTTATAATGTCGTATTGCATTACTTATTAAATGTAAGTTATAATCTTATAATTCATAATTTATTTGACTAATAAATATTGTATTTTTATTATGGGTATAATTTATTAAAATTTCTACTGTAAATTGCACTTGGATATTAATATCTATTTTAATATTAATGAATTTAATATTTATTGCTTTCGCAACCAGGTCCAATTGGGCAAAATAATAATTTTATGCAACTTCGCATTTTTATTTTAAATATAATCTGTATAAACCTTTGATAATAGGCATGTACATGTTAATTTTTTATTACATTATTTACAACTAATAATTTTCTAATAACTTAATACATGTAAAGAGTACTGTATATTAATATATATATTTATATTAATAACTTAATTCAGACTTGTAATAATCGACTATATAAGAATTATGTAAATAATCTATATGTGTATATTAAATTCAATGTAATTCAGCAAATGTATATAAAGGGGTGAATTTTTTAAAATTTAAATAAGCTACGAATTTTAAATTAATATTCTAAGCATTTTGAACTGGCTTAACAATGACAAACTTAAACATTGCATTAATTGTTTTGGTAATATGTATGTGCGCAACATCAACCACGTACGCTGCCCCAGGTAATTTTATTATAATTAAAATTAGAAATACCGTATTAACTAAATAAATGAATATTCAATTAACTAAACAGGGTCGCGAGTGGTTTCTTCCTTCGGGAATGATGGTAAGTTTATTATTATTAAATTTTTTGGCCTTATAAACATAACTCTAGAAATACTAAAATATCCATGGTCAAACAGATGTATGCATGTGCGGCAAATACTTGGGTCTACACTGTGGGCTAAGAGCCCAAGATAATGACTGCGTGCCCGCCGGTGATGCGACCCTATACGGCAAAGGCTGCAAAAAACAAGGTTTTTATCAGTGCTCAGAGATTGACGAACCTGCTGTTTTAAAGGGTTACTGCCCTCATTGCACGGTTGTGGCCCCGGGCGTTGATCAGTGCCTAAGTCCAACATTTATTGGTGATGCCATGTCGGGTATGTTCAAATTATACTAGCTTACTTGTTTGACTCCATGTAATACTCATTTACTTAATTTAATTGTTTATTTAATTTTGTAAGTAATTTTCAATTATAATAATGTTGCCTAGGAGTACAACAACGTGGTAAGTGTTATTGCGGCGACTGGCTTGGACTGCACTGTGGGCTTCGCACAATTGAAGACCACTGCAAACCAGAAGAGGTCACTTTGTACGGCGATTGTCGCCAAAATGGCTTTTATCAATGTTCAGCGAGAAAGCAGGAGGCAACTTTTAAGGGCTTTTGTCCCAATTGCCGTGTGGTCGAACCTGGTTTAGACCAGTGCCTATCGCCCACCTTTGAGCAGATACTTTAAAAATGGATTGCCTTTGAAACTTTTATAAAAATGCCCTTGGACTATATTTTCACCAACTTTATTTGTTTTAAAATTATAAATATTTATCACTATAAATTTTCTTATATTTTCCAAATTAATTTTGTCACATCTAATTAATAATAAATTGACCATGATTAGTTAATCAATTGAATATTTATTTTTAAGTAAATTTTATTTACAATTAACAAATTAGAATTATCTAGGAATTTAATAAATTTAATTAATATTAAATTATACACACAACAATAAGTAATAAGTGAATGTTATTTTAATACTACTTTGATAATACTGTATATTATAAGGTTATTTTAAATTGTACTTTATATTAAATGATCATTTCAATCTATGCCAATTTTTGTCAATTATTTAATTGATATTATTGTTTACTAATGTATGAAAGTGGTAATAATTATAAATAATAGTTTTATTTATTTAATAATTACAACGGATTTGAGACACAATTTACAATTAACAAATTAGAATTATCTAGGAATTTAATAAATTTAATTAATATTAAATTATACACACAACAATAAGTAATAAGTGAATGTTATTTTAATACTACTTTGATAATACTGTATATTATAAATAAGCAAACCAGTCATGTTTTTTATATATATTGCAGTATGAGTCATATATGTATTTTTACTACAATTTCAATACTTATAACGTTACAGACGTAGTATTACTATCCTATCACACTATAATATATATAAAGTTGCAGGAAAGTTGCAGGATCGCGGTTTCCATAATTATAAAGTTATTTTAAATTGTACTTTATATTAAATGGAGTAAAGTTAGATACGGTTAAAAACAGTTAATAAATTAACTATAATAACAAATGATTACATACTTTCACCATTATTAATATTTATTATCAAAATAAATAAATTATTAATGTTGCCTAAACTCTGTGTTGCATAAATTCCAATTCATTTAACATTAATCTCTATGGAGAGCACGAATAACTTACCATTATAAAAACAATCACATATATTATAAATTTATAGTTATTCTTATTTAAAAGTTCATAATAAAAATATTTATCGTAAAAAATGACAAACAAAAGTATAATGTTTATAATAATACTATGTGCTCAAACATTGCTTCAACTAACCATGGCCAATGTTTTAAGTCACATAAATTTATTACCCGGCGCTCCTCTTTATACTGAATCAGCATTTGAATGTATGAGCAAAATTAACCATGATATAATTGAGTGTCAAACCATAGCTTATAATTATTGGCATGAGAATGATCGAGTAATTACTGTGCCTGATGATTGTTGCGCCAAATGGTATTACATGGATTGCATTGTCAATTTACTTCAGTCAACCAATAAGGTAAAATTTAAATTTTTTTAAATTAATGTAATTTATTTGTTAAAGTTTAAATACATGTATTTTAGTTTACTTTGTTTTAATGTAAAATAATTGAAACATAAAGTACTTTAAAATAAATTTTTTAATTTATTATATTTTTATTTTACTATATTCTGTTTGTTACCAATGTTAATTAAAGTTATCCAGCATTATTCATCTATTTATTTAAATGACTTAGCTATGTTTATTATCATTGGAGTACTTTTAAACTTATATTATAATAATTAATTAATAATTAATTGTCATTATAAATTAAATTACATGAATACTAGACAACTAATAAATGCAACGAAACTGAGGCATACGATATGATCAATTGGTTATCGCAAATGCAAATTTATTACACTAACTATACGTGTGCCGGGTATGGACGGGACAGTG
>CAJPIZ010002457.1:0-13597 GCA_905368565.1 Medioppia subpectinata
TTTGGCGAGTGCATTGACATGTACAGGTGGGCCTCATCATCGTACAAGCTAGGTGGAAACCAGGATTCGTGGTGGTAGATGTTTATGTGCATTACTTTTAAATCTTCACATGTTGTTGTTAATAATACCCACATTCAAAATGTGTTATTATTTAAAAAATAAAATAACAATATAAATAACGAATGTACAGTATAACATATATACATTTATAAATGATGTAACCATTATCAATTATCTTACCAATTTTGTATTCCATCCATTTGGGCTTCAGTTGACTAAAAAATGTGAAACACTTGAACCCCTGGCGGCGGTCGGGCAACACAATGGACTCAATGGGATCCGTGTCTGTGATCTCGATCAAATTAAGGGTCCGGTTTTCATAGAGCATTCTGACGCCCTTCAAGCGTATATCAATAGCAAACTCGGTCAACTTGTTCTTATTAAATATGCTAGAATTTTTATCATAATGAAAAGGTATGCTCAGGTCAAACAAATCGCTCAGTCGATGCTCCTTATAAATCAACCCTGATACATTACTATCGTATAAATCGTTCAGGTGTGAAACTACCGTGCTGTTTTCATAACTAATATCACCATCAGCGATACTTTGCATTCTATCCAAGTAAGTTGCATACTGTTTACCATAAAGGTCTGGAAATGTTTCAGCCACTCGTTTCATTGACAGTAGACGTGGATAGCATATGGTAATCGCGGGGATTTTGTTGTACTTAACCTCCGCGACCTTGATGTTTACCAGTGTCTGGCCGCTCATATACTGGACAGTTATATCAATCACTTGGTAAACCATGATGGCCGAGCAGATTACTATTAGTGCCATTCGTATGCTGAATTTAATTCGGGTCTTTTTGTTCATTAACTTGTATTTTTGTTTTAAGCCCAAGTTTAAATGTTGGTCCTTATTGTTCCTGTTTTTAACACTAATTTGATTTTTGTCGGTCATATGTCCCAATGCTAAATGTGTGGCCTTGTTTAGTTTGGAAACAAATAGTTATTAATTTGTTTTATCATGGCTTAAACTAATTTAAGATAGTAGTAATATTACTATTTTATTAAATAAGTATTTTATTAAATAAGTATTTTATTAAATGATATTTAATAATTGTTACAATAATAAATATGCACTTCAAGTATTATAAGAGTTATTATGTAAAATATCTTATCATACAATTATAATAAATATATTTAAAATATAACAAGTCATCAAATTAGAAATTAGATATGAAAATATCGGGCCAATGTCTAAACTAAAATTTTCTAAATTGAATTAAAGGTAATTAGTTTTAAACGTTCCCAAACGTTATTTTTAAACATTCATACATTTAATAACTAAATAAAGCATGTTGTTTATTATTCTCTATAAATTTAACGTCTTACGGCAAGATTTTAAGTATAGTTTTTATTTAACATGTGTTTATTTATTGTTTATTCATCATCATACCTCATTGTTAATATTATCATCATCACCATTGCTTGGCTTTAATTGACTACAATCTAGCGCCTCCATGTGCTTAATACGCCAATCCTGTTCAACATTCACTGCCCTTAATTCAGTCACATCTTGTTTTAACTGCTCATTAACTTCAAGTAACTTATGTAAAGTTTTGTGAATTTCTTGCAAATTATCCATTGATTAGAGTATTTATAAAATGAATTAAATTAAATAGTATTTAAAAATTATAGTTTTATTAGCAATAATTATTAAAATTGTATAGATGTATACTATTCACTAAAAACAAATCTTCCTGGTACTTATGTGATTATTTCTATTATGTATCAATATTATATTATGCTAGATTTATTATAATATTTTCAACGTTTAATATGTAAAGGTTTGCCTTTTGTTAGGTGTGTTTTTTGCGATTATTGTTATAATTACCAGATTAATTTTGCATTATCTTTAATTATTAATATTATAATTTTGTTATTTAAAATCTAATACAGTTAACGCAAAAAGTCTTGCACCACGGGCTTTTCAATCATAATTAATTAATTGTGGTACATAATTAGAATTTTTTTAAAAACATCAAATAGGAATAACATATTTGTTCAAAATTAGTCGCTAAAAATATTAAAAACCATACACAATTAAAATTATGTACTATTAACAGTTAAAAAACATTCAGTTATATCTATTTAAAACTATTTAATAGAACGTTATTTTAATGTAGAGATATAATTTAATTTAAAAATTAAGTTAACTTTATAATTTAAAAATATAAACTTTTAAATATTAAAAACTTGTCAAAACAACAATTACTCTCATTACATTATTTTTGATTTATACATAACCTAGTGCAAAATCCAAAACGGCAAACGCGGACAAACCCACCCACATGCCCATCAATCCACCCACAGTACCTATATACTGGACAAAACTGATCTCGGGTATGTGTTCGGTGATTTGCTGAGGCATCTGATTGTGTGCCATACGGACGTGTGTCTGCTTAGTCCAGGGCGAGTGTGCGTCCATTTTATCGCTAGTTTTCACGTTATAGTTATAGTACCTATTATTGCACTCTTGAGGGCACTTGAGTTCGCACTCGCCGTTCACACGTAACGCGTGACTCTGCAAACACACCCTTCGGTATACCGTGCGCTCATCGGCCAGGTGTGCGTTGACTGTACCAGGGTCGTATTTAGCGCATATGCGATTGTTATCTAAAAGTGCACCAGATTCCACAAGGTCTTTGCGCCATAAAATATCCGATCGATACAGGCATAGTGGATCTTGACCATGTTGGGCTGCTTGTTTATCATGGTCGCAATGCTTGACCAGACCGTCGTAAATGCACTGATTAACGCAGTCGGCTCGCAGTTGATCGCCTGATTTGGTGCTGCTTAGGCGATAGTCGCGACACTTGGTGTCATACCCGGGCGGCAATAGTATGGTTTTCCACCGGTTGTACGTCATTTCGTACCATTTGCCCGCTTGTAGCCTGATGAAATTATTTGAGCTCATTTGCTGGGGCATTATGTTTGGCGAATGCATTGACAGATATACGTGGGCCGACCCATCGTACAAGCTGGGTGGGAACCAGGACTCGTGCTGATAGATGTTTATGTGCATCACTTTTAAATCTGCTCACGGTGATATACGTACATTGGTATTAATAATTTTTTAAAAATAATTTTAAATTCATAATAAACTAAATATAATAATTATTTTAATACAAATGTATAATTATAAATTATGTGACAAATGTAATTTACCAATCTGGTATTCCCTCCATTTAGGTTTCATTTGACTAAAAAATGTGAAACACTTCGACCCCTGGCGACCGTCAGGTAATACCACGGACTCAATGGGATCCGTGTCTTTGACCTCGATCACATTAAGAGTCATATTTTTATAAAACAACCTAATGCCTTTTACATGTATATCAATACCGAACTCGGTCAATTTGCCTTTATTAAATAAGCTTGAATTCTTATCACCATAATGATAAGGTATGCTCAGGTCAAACAAATCGCGAAGGCGATTTCCCTCATTAATTAACCCTGATACATTCCCATCGTATAAACGGTTCAGGTGTGAAACCATAGTGCTATTTTCATAACTAATATCACCATCAGCGATACTTCGCATGGTGTCCAAGTAAGCGTTGTACTGTTCACCATAAGTCACAGGGTATACATCAGCAACTTGTTTCATTGACAGTAGCCGGGGATAACATATGGTAATTGAGGGTATTTTGTTGTACTTGCTTTCTTCAATCTGGATGTTAACCAGTGTCTGGCCGCTCATATACTGTGCCGTATAATCAATTACTTGATAAATCATAGCAATGGCACAGATTACTATTATGGTCATTCGTATGATAAACTTAATCCGTGCTTTTTTGTTCATTTGCTTGTATTTCTGTATTAAGCCAAGGCTTATATGCGACTTATTATTATCCCCACTTTTAGCACCCATTGCATTGGTTTTGGCCATAAGCCCCAGTGCTAACTGTGTGTCATTTAATTTTAAAATTTATAATTATTATTTTGTTTTTATCACCGATGTTTGATCTAACTTTAGAATTATGCAATTATAGTAATATATCAAAGGTTACGTAATAATTAGTACGGTAATAAATATGTAAGTTTCAAAGTTTAACAGGTAAAATAATATCTAATCATAAGCTAATTTATAAGATTATCAATATAAAAATTAGAATTAATACATTCAAATTAATATTGATAATTCATGTAAATGTACAGTATATAACTATGTTAGACTTGTTTTGCTAAGACTAGATTTGTTAAGTTCAACTATTCAAATAATAAAATCAGATATAAAAGTATTTTACTGTAAACGGTTTTGAACAATACTTGTGCATATTAGATTGATTTTATAATTTACATATATTCTCTGGTTATAGCCAAAGAATATTCTTGGTTATTCTTGAAAACACATACATTTTGCCACTAAATAAAGCTTGCCACACTATATCTTTAGTATGCAAAGTTAGTGCTTACCTCATTGTTATTATCATCATCATTGCACTGTTTTAATTGACCACTAATTAGTGCTTCCAAATGCTCAATACGGCGGTCCTGTTCAGCATTCACTGCCCGTAATTCAGCCACATTTTGATCACTTTGACTCACTTTTTGTTTTAATTGCTTATTATCTTTGCTTAAATTATTTAGACTTTTATTAATCTCTTCTAAATAATCCATTGATTAGACGTATTTATAAAATTTAATAATATTTATAAATATTTAATAAAAAATAATAATTGCTAAATGTATAAAAATAAATCGTATATACACTCTATTTTACTATATATAAAACTCACATAAAAACTTTACGTGTGTGAGTTAATTATTTCTATTGGGGTTTTTATTATAATTATTTAAGACTTTATATAGTAGTTAAGTGTTTGTGATTATTGTTATCTAATGAGATATAATAACCAGATTCTGTATTACTATATTTTTGTTTAATTATTATATTTTCATTATTTTAAATAGATAAAATATTATAAACAGTACCATCTATTATAAAATATTTAATTGAGATTATAATTCAAAATAAATTATAATTGTGTAAGGATTTGCATGTATTGGATCAACTATAAGACATCGAAGAATAATTATCTTTATTTTTACCATTATTTCAATTCATTGTTTTTCTAAGAATTTCGTGTTTAGCTTAAACTTTCATTTCTAACCCTTTCTTACGACTATGTGCTAATTGATACCACATTTTGAACACATCTGCAAACCATATATAATCACAATTTGCAACATTTAATTCAACTATGTTTTACGTATTTTAATCATAATTACATTTAATTACAATTACACTTTCATACGAATTATTATTGATAATAACATTACCTTTTTATTGATACGAAACACTTATACTTAATCATTGTATAACTTTACAAAAACATACTTTTACGCACGTATTAACTGTACAGTGCAGTGGGACTCAGCATAAATGTAACGAATTGTACTGTAAATTATATGAAAATTATAAGACTTATGACAGTAAAAACACGTTCAAACTGTAGGTTATATATTCAACTTTAAGTGATGTGAGTTTTGTTATATTATTAACAACAACATGTGAAGATTTAAAAGTAATGCACATAAACATCTACCACCACGAATCCTGGTTTCCACCTAGCTTGTACGATGATGAGGCCCACCTGTACATGTCAATGCACTCGCCAAACGCAATGCCCCAGCTAAAGAATTCGGACAATTTTGTGAGCCTACAAGCTGGCAAATGGTACGAAATGACGTACAACCGGTGGAAAACCATACTATTGCCGCCCGGGTATGACACCAAGTGTCGCAACTATGACATTACCAGCGCTCGACCCGGCGATCAACTGCGAGCTGACTGCGTCAGCCAATGCGCTCACGAAGCTTTGGCAAGGAATTGCGATCCCGATAAAAAGTCCCACCATGATCATGATCAAGCGCCGGCATCCCTGTACCGGTCGGATATTTTATGGCGCAAGGATCTGGCTATAAAGGGAGGGAGCATGGCCGACGTGCGTGTATACGCCAAATACGACCCTGGTAGTGTTAAGGCCGATGAGGCAACGGTATACCGTAGAGAGTGTTTTCAGCGACACGCCGTGCGTTTGAACGGCGAGTGCGAACTCAAGTGCTCGCAAGAGTGTCAGGAGAGGTACTATAACTATAACGTCAAGACGAGTGATAAAATGGACGCACACTCGCCCTGGACTAAGCAGACACGTATTCGTATGGCACACAATCAGTTGCCCGATCAGATCACCGAGCACATACCCGAAGTTAGTTTTGTCATGTACATAGGTACGGTGGGTGGACTGATGGGCATGTGGGTCGGTTTGTCTGCGTTTGCCGTGTTAGATTTTGGGCTTGGTTATGTTTAATTGTAGTTACCAAGTTTATTTAAATACCATGCCCAACAATATCTGTTTGAAATTAAGTATTTCATTATCCATCGATATTTAAATATACAATTAAATTTTTTATTTGAACCCTTTATGTAGAAACAAATAGAAATTAATTCATAACTATTAAATAAAATAAAGTTTATATAAATGAAATATACATTGTATAATAAGTTGAATTGTTACATGTTTGGTTAAAAAGTATTATTGATTTATTAATAAAATTAAAATCATTTATTTAATAATAGATGGAACTGTTTGTAAAATATTATTTATTAAATAGCAAAAAATTTTAATCATTTATTGTAACACAAAATTAACCAACATAGTAATAATCAAATTATCTAATTTTTATCTTAAAAATAAAAACTATAATAATAGAATCATAACTTCTATTATGTTAGTATCTCGTAATATGACTCATATTATATAAGATAAACTAAAAAGGTTACTTTTATTAAATACAATGTTAAATATTTATAATGGTTGCATGTTATTTAATTTAAATTGTTATATAAATACCTTAATCAATGAATTTGGAAGAAATCAACAAAACTCTACATAATTTACTTGAAGCCAATGAACAGCTGAATCAAACGGTGGGCCAAAATGGACAGGATTTGGCTGAACTCCGGGCAGTGAATGCCGAACAGCACCGACGTATTGAGCACTTGGAGGCGTTAATTGAAATCCATTTAATAGATTATAATGAGCATGGTGAAAATAACATTGATATAAGCATGGTGAGTTTTAAAAACATTACTTGTTCCTTATGCAGATGATGTACAATATTACGGAACTTTTTTAATTGAAAAATGATAATGAAAAAATTAATAGTTGAATAGTTAATAAGTTATTAATTTGAACAAATCACCATTTAATTTAAACCATTAATTATTGTATAATCAAGGACAATAACTCAGAATTAAGGCTAATGGGCGACAACTTTAAAATAATTGGCAAAGGGAGTCACAATAAAACCCATGTAATGAAAACTTTAAAACAGCCAACAAGCAAAAAGACCCGGATTAAAACAATCGTATTGTTGTGCATTATAATGATCTGCTCGGCGGTCATGATTTATCAGGTCATAGATCTCACGACTCAGTATATGAGCGGCCAGACTCTGGTTAACATCAAGGTTGAACAAATTAAATACAATAAAATACCCTCGGTCACTGTATGCTACCCACGACTACTATCTATGAAACGGTTGGCTAAAACATATGCTGACACATATGGTCAACAGTACAAAAGTTACCTGGACAAAATGCGGATTATCGCTCGTGGTAACATTAACTATCATAATAGCACAAGGGTTTCCTACCTAAATGGTCTGTATGATGACAATGTATCAGGGTTCATTAAAGAAGATCATCGGTTGCGCGATTTGTTTGACCTGAGCATACCTTATCATTATGGTAAAAAAAATTCAAGCGTATTTAATAAGAGGAAAGTGACAGAGTTTGCTATTGACATACGTGTAAAAGGCATCAGGCTATTTCATAAAAATATGACACTTAATGTGATTGAGATCACAGACACGAACCCCATTGAGTCCATTGTGTTGCCCGACGGCCGCCAGGGGTTCAAGTGTTTCACATTTTTTAGTCAAATGGAACCTAAATGGAGGGAATACCAGATTGGTATGATATTTGACATTGTTTTATTTATTTGACTAATTTGTTAATTTATAAAAATTTTATACTAAATACCACCGGTAGAGTTACGCGTGATGCACATAAACATCTATCAACATGAGTCTTGGTTTCCACCTAGCTTGTACGATGGGTCGGCGCATATGTACCTGTCCATACACTCGCCAAACATAATACCACAACAAATGAATTCAAACAATTTTATGCGCTTAAAACCGGGCAAATGGTACGAAATGACGTACAACCGGTGGAAAACCATACTATTGCCGCCCGGGTATGACACCAAATGCCAGGAGTACGACATCACTAGTACACAGCCCGGCGACTATCAGCTGCGGGCCGATTGCGTCAATCAGTGCCTCTACAACCGTCTGGTCAACACATGCGACAACGATAAACAATCACCCCTTCAAACCCTACACCAGCACAACGCCACCAGACTATGCCTGTACCGGTCGGATAGTCTGTGGCGTCGGGACCTGGTGGCACCGGGTGCTCCCTTGGTCAATGATCGTATTTGCGGCGAGTTTGACCCTGGTATAGTTAAGGCCGCCCTTACCAATAATATCTACGAGCGCTTGGTAGACCGGATGGTGTGCTACCGGAGGCACTCGTCTCGTTTGAACAATGAGTGCGAACTCAAGTGCCCTCAAGAGTGCACTAATAGGTACTATAACTACAACGTTAAGGCCAGCGATACGATTGAAAGTGACTCGCCCTGGACTAAGCAAACCCACATTCGTTTGGCACACAATCAGATGCCACATCAAATCACCGAGCACATACCCGAGATCAGTTTTGTCCAGTTTATAGGCACGTTTGGTGGGTTACTGGGCATGTGGGTCGGTTTGTCAGCGTTTGCCGTGTTGGATTTTGCTTTTGGTTATATATAATTGTATAATTTGTTTTTGTTAAACAGTTGCTGTAAGACATATTTTACAATAATTTACAACAAGTAAATTATTTTTTAATTTATCATAAATATGACATTTAAATATATGTATTATTGTGTTTGTATTATAATAAATGTTATTCTTGTTATATAAATTAATAATATATTTTGTTAATGAAAATTCATTTGGTAATATTATTTATTTACATAAATATAAGAATTTTTTTGACTGATAATAATTTTAAAATAGTTAATTTCTTTTTTATTAGATAAATAAATTTATCTGTATATATTATTTTGATTAAAATACTGTTTTAATTTTATTTGATATCACCAAGCAAGTTCCTTACATATATTTACATACATGTATATTATCAAATATAATTCTTCAAATAAATAACATTACGGGAAATCAAAACTTCACCAACTTTTGTAATATTTTATTTTAAAATCTTTTTAATTTTTATAATAATAATAATAATAATTTTATTTAGCTTTAAGCAATGAAATACAGAACGTGTTGTATTCATAATAAGATATCATTTAAATGTTTTACAAATTTCTTATAACATTGTTTGTTACGTAAATTAATTGGTAGATTATTACGTATTTTGTGTAATTAAATATTTTATATTATGTTCACAATAATTTAAAAATGACAATTATGTAACTGTATTATATACATAAAATTAATATTTTAATTTACTGCATAATAAGTAAAAATTGTAATATTTATTAATTAAAATAAATAATTATATAAATTACTATGCTACATTTGTTAACAATTATTTACATTAACACAATATTTTGTCACAATACATAATAATTATACACACTAACTGTTATTGTATCATGCACATATTCTATTTCAAAATTACACAGCTAACCGATTAACACCGGTAGGCTGTATACGCTTAACCCTATCGCACATATAAGCGTAATAACCGGTGATAAACGTGAGAATGACGCCAAACAAGCCGTAACCAAAACCGCGTTTTAATGTGTTAATGATGACCAACAAAACGGACATCAAGATGAACATGATCACAAAACATTTATTCTGCCTGTATATGGCAAACAGGCCAAACACTTCAAAAGCTGCGCTCATCATGGTGAACACAATCATCAGATGGTATTCGGTTTGGGTGTCCTCGTAGTCGGGGTCACTGGGAGGTTGGGTCACGTATAATATCATGTAGTAGAGCGTGTAAATGATCAGGGACAGTGTGATGAGACTGTGTATGAATAACAAAAACAGTTTGGTCAGTTTGAAACTTTTTTCACTTTCTAGTAAAAATGCCATTGTGGTGATTTGTTGGCTATTGTTCTACTAATATACAATAGTCTGGTGTGTATTGGCATACCTGTGCTCTAAATACAGTAGATGTGCACTGGTATGCAAAGTGCTATGTATTGTCTATTGTTGTGACTGTAAGTGAAGCGGAAAAATATGTTTGTTTTGTGGGAACAGAATATTCTGTATATAGAATAAATAGGATAAAAATAAATGCATAGTAGTTAATATTCTATGTATGCCCTTCAATAAAATAAATATTAATTACATTTTGTTTCATAATGTTTATAAGCAATTAATAATTAAAATATTACTTTTAATGACATATTTGCACTACCGTATGCCGTACTTTAAAAACAATTAATATAATTGAATGTCTTATTAAATAAGATATACTAAAAACTACTTTAAATAATGTCAATAGTAATATTATCTTCCATACAAAAATATAGTAATAAATAAATTTATTTGGAAAATATTGCATATTTTTAATCTATCAGCACCACAAATAAATATATTATTCATTAAATGCCTTTGTGTTTCCATGACTACTTATATGCCAGAATATTTGATTGTGTCATTGTTTAGGTTAAGAGATATTTTTAACTATATTTTGTAATTTTAAAATTCTATTTTACATTATTAAAATAATCATGAAAAGTCATACACATTACAATTTTTAACTTAATATTTTTTCATTTCACAATCTATTAATTAACTTATTATATTATGCATATGGGCACTTTAATAATGAAATAAAACTAACTATTGGTTTTGAAGATTGGTTTTAAATTACAGTGAAAAAATAAAATGAAACAGTTTATTATACTTGATGTATAATAATTTATTATATTGTCTTGCAGAAACAAACGTTATTATTAATTATTTAAATTGTACAATTTTATTTAATAATGTACGTCATTAACTAATTCAGTCATATTACTAAAAAAATACTAACTTACCTTATACAGAGTTTTGTTAAATAAATTTACTGATTTAATAGGCGTTTATTAATGTTATAATAAGTTTACATTTACACTGAAAACATTTAATTAAACTAATAAAATATTATAATATATGAAAGTTTTATATAACCACCAAACCATAAACTGAAGTGAAAGTGAAAGGTAAGTCAATAAATAGTTTATTGCAATTTAATAAAAATCTACTATTTATTTAAGATGAATCGGGCGACACTGTTGTTGATGGTGGTGGTATGCGTGGCATTAATTGGCCATGTTACTTCTACAAAACCCGAAGTAAAGAAAATAACTATTACAGTTGAAATTGAGAAGAACCCGAAATGCACAAAAGATGAAGATTGCAAGGCGCATATTAGCTTGCTTGAAAAGTGGATTGAAAAGCGCAAACAACGCAGACATCGCAAACATCACAAACATCCCAAAGATGACAAAGATGACAAAGAGCAAATATGTCACAAGGGCAAATGTTTCACAGAAGATCCTTAGCTAATGTTAATATAATTTAAATTATCATGACTAGTTTAAATGATAATTGTCATATTTGAGGTACACACTAAATGTTTGCTAATAACATGAAATGTAATTTTTTGTATTTGACTATAAAAGTTTATGTTAAATAAAATTTTAATAAATAGTAAATTGTAAAATTAATAATCATTGAATTGAACTAATTTTATCTCAAACTTATAACTTAACAATAGAGATGTTTAGGACAATAATAGGCAATTCAAAAAATAAAATTAACAATTATATATTATGGCTGTAAGTGTTTTATTATATAAGTAAAACTGTTGTTAAAATAATAAAATATAAAGTTCAATGTTAATGGGTGAAATGCCAAAAATTTTATATTTAAATTTTTTTTTAATTTGCCAAATTAATTATCATTGTAAGCATAATTAAAATTGATATCAATGATGTTCAGTAAATACGTTATTCACTATATAAAACGTACAAAACTGATACTAAATTTCTTAATTTTGATATAACTTTTCTTGATTATATCAGATTTGAGAAATTCCTTCGGATTTCAATTCTACTCATCCATACCTTTCTATTGATATATAATATGATATGGTTATTTATGAAATAAAAGATTTGACTTTCAGATTTTTCCCGATAAAAGTGGTCACTGCGGCCAAACCCAAGGTCACTTGACCATATGAAGTATACCACTAGACTTTGTAGAACAAGTACTTTCAATTTATAACAATAACTCTCGGGTGCACGCTATCATACTTTTGAACATTGTCATTACGTCTTTCTCTAACTTATAAATAAAAATTTGTATATTTTAAGCATTAATAATACATTTCATTGATATGTGAATCAAAATTGACCATATGTTGTAAAAACTGCCACAAACAACACACTCCCTATGTGTGGATCGCACTATACAGACGTAAGTTATAAATAGCCATTATTAAATTCATAAATCTAGCCTAAATTAAATTTGCCAATTCATTAAATTCCAATCTTGGTGGAAAGTACCAAGACGATAAACTCAGCTGGTAGCCGAGTGAATCACAATGAACCGGCACATTTTGCTAATGACAATGGCGATGGCGGTGCTGTACGGGGCACTGCACATGGTCCAGGCGAGTAACAGCAAGGAGAAAAATTGGGCGAGGCGTTCCCGGGCGCGTGCAATAACACCGACAATTGCGTCAAATTAGAAAAATGGATCAAGCTCAAAAAGGAAGACCCCAAAGGTCATTGTGGTGATTTGTTGGCTATTGTTCCACTAATATACAATAGTCTGGTGTGTATTGGCATACCTGTGCTCTAAATACAGTAGATGTGCACTGGTATGCAAAGTGCTGTGTATTGTCTATTGTTGTGACTGTAAGTAAAGCGTAAAAATATGTTTGTTTTGTGGGAACAGAATATTCTGTATATGCAATGAGTAGTATAAAAATAAATAAATAGTCTTTAATATTCTGTGTACTGTATGCCCATCAATAAAATAAATATTAATTACATTTTGTTTCATAATGTTTATAAGCAATTAATAATTAAATTATTACTTTTAATAACAACTTTGCTCTATCTTATTCCGTACTTTGAAAAACAATTAATATGAATGAATGTTTTATTAAATATACAAAAAGCTACTTTAAATAATGTCTACTGTATATTAATACTAACTTATATACAAAACTATACTAGTAAATAAAATTTAGAAAATATTGTGTATTGTTAATCTGTAACACCACACAATGTGTGGCACACATAAATATATTACAATATAATGGGGGTTAGCTTCAGATAATAGGGTTTTAATAGCCGGGAATATTCACTTACCTCCCGGGAGGGCCCCGTGAGTACTTACTAGACCTGTCCCGCGGGAATACCTGTCCTCCCGCCTG
>CAJPIZ010002458.1:0-13595 GCA_905368565.1 Medioppia subpectinata
GACAATTGGCTTTTCTACTCCAAGTCTCTAATAGAGACTTGACTGACCAGGAGTAATTAAGACAATAATCTATAATATAAAATAAACGATAAAATATTATTATAATAACAGTGTTGATATATTATGTTTATCAATAAATATAATTTTACTTCATAAAAATGTTTGTAATCAATAATAAAAATTTTATAGCAATAAAATCCAATCCTCTGTTGGCTTAACTTCTCGATCCATGAAAGCAACTAAAATAAAACTAATTTATTAAATAATAACAAACTTAAAATGAATTATATTTTATAATTATAAAAGTAATATGCTAAAATATCCATATTAACAAATAGGCAATCAAAAATGTTTTTGTGTTTTTTAACGTACTTAACGAACATTTATATAAAAAAATTTAATTTCTATTAAAAATAACATGTAGAAATATTTTAAAATGACAAGTTTAGAATTTATACTGTATTATTTAACACAATTTAAATTATTTACCTTTAATTTGCTAAGGGCATTTAGTCGTAGATGAAAGACAAACATTAAATTCAATAATTTATACATGTTCGCATTTTGGTAAACTATTTGCGATGCTATTGTCAGAATTATGCAAAATATAATTAACCATAATGTTGTGCAATAGACAAATGTAACTTTAATTAATATATGCAAATTGACATAAACATTTACATAGAGTGTTATAGTGATGAATACAATATTTATCGAGATTAAAACCAATAAAAATTTTGACCAAATATTTCCATTAAAATCCATTATCTCTTTATGACATGAATTTATCTTGATCATAAGTTTTCTAACTGTTAATGTAATGTTTTTACCATCATTTGTCAATAATAATCCCTTTATTTCGTTATTAATGCATTTAATCTTAATATTTGAATAATATGTTAATATATAAACAGTAATTATTTGATGAACAAAATGATTGCCTAACATATATCCGATATACATGTTAATTAAACTCCAGAACAATGTGGCTAATAATACAATTAAACTAGCATTTAGGTAGTTTATTAAATACACAGTGAATAGTATAACAGCAAACACGACGCCGACCATGGTGAAAGTTGACACCACTTGTCCGCAATATTTTAATAATAATTTTGAAATCTTAACTAATTTGTGGACATCATTGGCATCCGTGAGACCAATACTTTGAGGTGATATCAAACCAGACATCATATCAAATGGTCTCATATATGTTGGCCTAATGTCTGCCTTACGATCGCAAAAGTGAACAAATTGTGATAACAATACAAATAGCGCACAATATATAAGCCATAGGTTTATGTGATATTTAACGCCAATAAAGTACGGAAAGTCACCGATTAATAGATAAGTTTGTTTGTCATTGAAATCAATGTTAATTACAATAATTGAACGAAACAAATACATTAAACATACGACAAAATTTAATATAGGATTTGATATCAAATGCCGTTTAGTGTCGCAAAAGTTATGCCAAGAAATACCGTAACGATATAAATGGGTTCCCGCGGAGGAAATCACCAAATGTGTTAATAAACATTTTGAAACATCTAACTCGGTGTTTAATCGCTTTGTTTTTATCATTTTAAATTATATTTTGAATCAAATATAATGTGGTCTCTAAATAAGTTATGATAAAATGTTTGGGGAATTATGTTAATTGATAAAATATATAATAATATAGAAATGTTAATTATTCACGGGCATCTCAATTAAATTACAATTTATCTACAATGAAAAGTACATTGGAACAAAAGGAACAAAACTAATTAAGTCAATTTTTAATTGTGTCTGTGTAATTGAAACCTCATTATATACAATAATTATTAAAATTACACAAGTACACTGGCTACAATAATTGTTGCCCTTGTTAATTATTCACTAGAAATAAGAAATTATATTATCACATGCCACAGTACATGAACTACATAGTACATGCTATGTAGAAATTAATTTGGTTATACTTTTAATTAAATTTTTTATTAATAATGATGGTAAATAACAGAGAATTAATTGCACAATATCAGCATGTTATTCATTATGTCTGCATCTCAATAAAATTTTAATTATTTAGTATGATACTTGAATCGTTTTCATTAAAAAAGCCATCATTAAAACAAGAATCTATGTAAATAAAAACAAGAATCTATGTAAATAAAAACAAGAATCTATGTAAATAAAAACAAGAATCTATGTAAATAAAAATTGTATTTAAACTAACGTATTTCAAAATAAATAAAGTACCTCATAAAAGTGTTTGTAATCAATAATAAACAATTTATGGCAATAAAATCCAATTTTCTCTTGACTTAATTTTTCAATCCATGAAAGTAACTAAATATAAAATCAACCATCAAGTCAATTAATAACAATTATAATTAAATGGTAAACAATTATTAATAAATAAAAACTTTAAATAATAATACCTTAATTTTTATGTGATACCCAGGAACTAATTGGGACATAAATAATTTAATTAGCAATTTATAAGTGTGTTTAATCTCGTAGACTATTTGTGATGCAATATTTAACAGTACGAGAAATATGGATAGCCATAGAAGTGTACAGTAAATGATAGATAATTTGAGATAAATATTCATTTCGACAAAAATATTTATATATAAAGTAAACGTAAAGAATGCTATATTTATGCTAATGAAAATCAGCATATATTTTGACCAAACATTTGCGTTCATTTCACTGATCTCTTTATGGCATGAATTAATTCTCACGAGAAGTTCCCGTAAATTCCGGGCATTTGTCTGCCGTTTTGTGTTACCATTCAATAACCGCTTAATACTATTGTTAATACATTTAACTTTAATTCTAGCGTAATATATAACTAAATATACATAGATTGTTTGATAGATAATTGAATGACCGAGAATATAACCGACATACATGGTCACAAAAGTCCAGAATAATACAGCCCCGATATAAAGCAAATAATTATGGTAACAAAATGCCAAACATGGTGATAACATTATTAACGCAAAACCAAACGATACAATACCAAACGTATGAATAACTGGCCCGGAGTTTGATATCAATAAGTGAAAAACCTTAAGTAATTTGTGGACATCATTGGCATTAGTGATGCCTATACTTTGAGGTGATCTCAAACCAGACATCATATCAAATGGTCTCAAATAGGATGGCCGACGGCAGTCCATAAAGTGTACAAATTGTGTTAATATGACAAACACGTCGACAATCGCCAGAAATATGTTTGTGTGATATTTGGCGCCAACGAAGTAAAAGTAATCGCCGATCAATAGGTATGCGGTCTTGTCGGCGGCCGTTGTGGTCATCGCAACGCAATGTCGGCTCAGATATATTGCGGTGATTATAATGTTAACGATTGGTTTGAAAAGTGGCTGACGTCTGACCCCTGGGTAACCATACGGTGCGATCCCATACCGGTATAAATGCATTCCCGCCGATCCTATGACCAGTTCTGTCGGCAGACATAACTCTAGGTTAAGTTTGACCATAATTATAAAACTTCAGACACTATTTACAGAAATATTATTTGCTTTTTATTACTATTTTTTCTTATATATAAATGCTGTGTTGCATTTATTTTTGGATTATTAATTAATATCGTTGTTTTAACAAGTATTTCTGTACCAAATGAACATGCTATATTTAATATAACTTATGTTTGCTAGGAAAATATACATTAATTCAAACAGAAACCTATGCTTTATTGTGAAATATTTGTTGTAAACATGATATACGTTGGTCAATAATGTATATTATTGTTGCATTCATTGCAATATTAATTACAAGTTATACTCTGCGACATTATTTGTCAAGTTATATTGTAACTTTAATTCATAATTTAATAATCTACCAGTGAAGTATGCATATAACAAAGAAAAACATGTTAATGTTGTAAATTATTAATAATAAATATCCCTACTATTGTGTATTCTAATATTAATTTAGAAATAGTATCTTTAATAAAAATAGATGTACAGTATGTAATGTTAACATATACATATTAATTGAAAATTTATTCATAACTCGGGTGTTTATCATATTGGCATGATCAATCTATCGCTGGAATACTCATATCGTGGCCACACTCTGCATATACTAAATCTATTGGGATCAAGGTTTACCCAACTTGGTAGTAAGTTAGTTTAATAACATTATATTTAAAATTAATTTGCCATTTTTATATACAGTACTGTATAATGTTGTAATGACAGAGTTAATCTGTTGAGTAAATCTATAAGTTACGTGTAAAGTACATAATAATATTATACATATTATAGCATGTATAATATATTTTTATTATGATGTTCCCAAAACATATTTACACTATTAACTTCACTATATCAAGTGATTAATAACAAAACTGACATGTTTGAATAATTCACCTCAAATAATGTAAACATACAAGGTTATTGTTTGAAATTAGTTTATTAACATTAAAATTAAGAGCCGTGTGTATACACACCGCCGCCGTCTATAACAATATTAGCGCCGGTTATAAACGCGGCGTCGGGTGAGGCCAGGAATGCCACCCCTTTGGCGATATCCAGGGGTTGACCCACTCTTCCCAATGGATTATGCGGTGCGAAACTGTCCAACAGTTGTGTTGTTGTTAAACTGGCCGAAAGATGGGTTTGAGTACCACTTAAGCTACAATTAGTTAACAAAAATTTAAATCACACATTAAAACACAAATAATAATAAAAAAACATAATTAATTCAAAGACAATATATACTCGATTGTATTGACGCGAATGCCTTTGGGGCCCAACTGCAGGGCCAACACTTTGGTCATCATCTGAACGGCCGCTTTGGCACAACTGGACGCCAAATTGTGCGGATACTAAATATTATTAAATAAAATACAATTAATTATATACACCTAGCTAATATTCTATCAGGTTTTTAAAATGTAAAATTACCGGTATAAGTGCCGAATCGCTACCAATGGCTATAATAGTGCCGTTTGTTTTCTCCAGATAGGGTACCGCCAAATGGTTGAGCTGTACCGACGATCTGAGATCGGTGTTAAAAACAAAGTCCCACGTGTCCATGAGGTTCGGGTCCGTTATGTCAAGGTTGGGATTTACGCCCACATTATTTACCAATATATCTAACTTTCCGTACGCTTTGATCGTTTCGCTCAATAGTCTGTTCAAGTCGTCCGTTTTGGTCACATCGGCCACCACTCCCANCCAGATAGGGTACCGCCAAATGGTTGAGCTGTACCGACGATCTGAGATCGGTGTTAAAAACAAAGTCCCACGTGTCCATGAGGTTCGGGTCCGTTATGTCAAGGTTGGGATTTACGCCCACATTATTTACCAATATATCTAACTTTCCGTACGCTTTGATCGTTTCGCTCAATAGTCTGTTCAAGTCGTCCGTTTTGGTCACATCGGCCACCACTCCCAACGGCTGGAGGTATTTATTTTAATTAATTAATTGATAATTCATTTTAAAAACTCAATTAAAACATTACTCACAAGTATTTTATATGGAGATAACGGCTGCAACTCTTTGACAACTTTGACCACTTTTGGCGCGTTACGTCCGTTGACCACCACTTTAGCCCCCAATACGGCAAACAGTTTGGCGATACCTTCGCCTATACCAGAGCTCGAACCAGTGATTAGCACTACTTTGTCGGTAAAATTACGCGATTGTATCACATCTTTGTAGTGTTGAATATCAAAATCGTAAACATTAGTTGCATTTACTATTGATAATAAGGCTAACAATAATAAGCATTTCATTGTCAACTGTTTTGTTTAATTTATATTAACTTGTAATTAATATTAGTTATAATTTATTTTGTGAATAATGAGAAAACAACTTGCTATTTATATATTGTTCTAATTTGTAATTTAAGATTATTTAAGATAAATGGGATTAACATGAAGGATATGCAACTGTTATTTTTAATTGTAATTACTTTAGATAATTAATTGTTTTACAAATTGCACTATCCCACATTAATATCAAATTATCACAATGGATAACAATGTATTGTATAAATCATCAATCTTTTTTAAATATTGATGATGTGCTAGTTTTAATCTAGTTCATCATTACGCTTATATAAACTTTTAATTAACAATTAATAAACATCTAATCAAGTTAGATTTAAAATACAATAGCTTTAACAAAACTTGATTAGATGTACTTTTGAGTATGATTTTGCTACAGTATCTACAGTTGAGTATTGATAATTTTGTGATGCTAAATTTTTAGTGACAAAATGATATTTTTAATTATAATCTTACAACATAATTTATTTTTAAAACAGTTTAAACATTATAAAAAATTATAAGCAATTTAATTGTTGTGAGAAATGATGGTTAAATATGTTTAATTTGTTAACAATCTAAGATATTTTTAATTATAATCTTACAACATAATTTATTTTTAAAACAGTTTAAACATTATAAAAAATTATAAGCAATTTAATTGTTGTGAGAAATGATGGTTAAATATGTTTAATTTGTTAACAATCTAATTAAGTATACAAAATGCCGCCATCGATGACCAGATTAACGCCGGTTATAAACTGGGCGTCAGTCGAGGCCAGAAATGCTAGGCTTTGGCCACATCTAACGGCTGTCCAATACGTTAAAGTGGAGTGGCCATGGTCACTTTTGATAATCTATCAGCACTAATAACATCTCTAAACTCATCCGACAGTATGTAACCCGGGCTTAAAATCGAAATTAAAACATGGTTATATAAATAAATGTGCAAGATGCTCTCATAGAGTTAACATTAATGACATTACAGGTACTCGTAATAAATATAATAAGCTATTTATACTTTATAGCGTTAACTCTAATCCTGGGACCCAATTCAACGGCCAATGATTTGGTTATATAATCAAGTGTTGCTTTGGAGGCGCCGTACGGTAGGGGAGATTTACCCTAATGTTAACCAGGATTTAAATAAACAACTTAAAATTTAAATAATTGGATAACATCTTATTTACAGGTCTAAAGGCGGCGATACTAGAGGTGCTAATAATAGTGCCATTTGTGAGCTCCAGGTATGGGACGGCCAGTTGTATGAGTTGCAGACCTGAGCGCACATTAATGCTAAACACTCTGTCAAAAGAGGTAATGAAATTGCGGTCCCGGATGTCTGTCAGCAAACCGATGCCCGCGTTGTTTACCAAAACATCTAACTTTCCATAGGTTTTGATTGTTTTGTCTACAATTTTGGTCAAGTCGTCCGCTTTGGTCACACCGGCTACCATTAATAACGGCTATAATATGTATACAAAACAATTAGTTTAAGATAAATTTACCTAGCTCATGGTTTTGGGCTTACCATTAATCCATTGGGTGATATCCGTTGCACTTCTTGAGCCACTTTCATAATCTCTGTCTCTTTCCTGCCGGTGATCACCACATGAGCGCCTAATATAGCAAACAGTTTGACAATACCCTCACCAATGCCCGACTGGGAACCGGTCACTAAAACTACTTGACCCGTAAAATCTCGTGAGTTTTTCACATATTTGGATTAAGGTTTACCCCACTCGGCAGTAAATTAATTTAATATAATTATTTTTAAAATTAATTTGCCAATTTTATATACAGTATTAAGTTTTAATTAAGTAAAATAACTTTACATAATATGTATATTATAGCGTCTATGATGATGCCAAACAAATTGACACTATTAAGTTAATAGTTAATAGTATTAACTTCGGTATATCTATTTATTAAAAACAAAACTAACCATGTTAAATTAATTCACCTCAAATAATGTAAACATACAAAATTATTGTTTGAAAATCAGTTTATTAGCATTAAAATTAAGAGCCGTGTGTAAATATACCGCCGCCGTCTATAACAATATTAGCGCCGGTTATAAACGCGGCGTCGGGTGAGGCCAGGAATGCCACCCCTTTGGCGATATCCAGCGGTTGACCCGCTCTTCCCAATGGATTATGCGGTGCGAAACTGTTCAACCGTTGCCCTGTTGTTAGACTCGCCGAGGTTTGAGTATAACTTAAGCTACAATTAGTTAACGAAAATATAAATCACAAATTAAAACACAAATAATAATAATAACATAATTACAAAATGTAATTCAAAGACAATATATACTCGATTGTATTGACGCGAATGCCTTTGGGGCCCAACTGCAGGGCCAACACTTTGGTCATCATCTGAACGGCCGCTTTGGCACAACTCGACGCCAAATTGTGCGGATACTAAATATTATTAAATAAAATACAATTAATTAAATACACATGGCTAATGATAGCAAGCTTTTTGAAGGTAAAATTACCGGAATAAGTCCCGAATCGCTACCAATGGCTATAATAGTGCCGTTTGTTTTCTCCAGATAAGGTACCGCCAAATGGTTGAGCTGTACCGACGATCTGAGATCGGTGTTAAAAACAAAGTCCCACGTGTCCATGAGGTTCGGGTCCGTTATGTCAAGGTTGGGATTTACGCCCACATTATTGACCAATATATCTAACTTTCCGTACGCTTTGATCGTTTCGTTCAATAGTCTGTTCAAGTCGTCCGTTTTGGTCACATCGGCCACCACTCCCAACGGCTGGAGGTATTTATATTAATTTATTAATAATTCATTAGAAATACTCAATTAAAACATTACTCACAAGTATTTTATATGGAGATAACGGCTGCAACTCTTTGACAACTTTGTCCACTTCTGGCGCTTTACGTCCGTTGACCACCACTTTAGCCCCCAATACGGCAAACAGTTTGGCGATACCCTCGCCTATACCAGAGCTCGAACCGGTGACCAACACTACTTTGTCGGTAAAATTACGCGATTGTATCACATCTTTGTAGTGTTGAATATCAAAATCGTAAACATTAGTTGCATTTACTATTGATAATAAGGCTAACAATAATAAGCATTTCATTGTCGACTGTTTTATATAATTTATATTAACTTTCAATTAATATTAGTTATAATTTAGTTTGTGAATAATGAGAAAGCAACTTGCTATTTATATAATGTGCCAATTTGTAATTTGAGTTTATTTCAGATTAATGGGATTAACATGAAAGATATGCAACTGTTATTTCCTAATATAATTACTTTAGATAATTTTATTGTTTTTCAAATTGCACTATCCCACAGTAGTATCAAATTATCACAATAGATAACAATATATTGTACAAATTATCAGGGGTTTCTAAATATTGATGATGTGCTAGTTTTAATCTAGTTCATCATTACGCTTATATAAACTTATATATAATCAAGTTAGATTTAACCTACAATAGCTGTAACAGGATCTGATTAGATGTACTTTTGTGCATCATTTTGATAGAAAATCTACAGTACAGTATTGATAATTTTTGATGATGATAAAAATTTAGCGACAAAATGATCTTTTTAGTTATAATAATTTATTTAATTATAAGATTTACAACATAATTTATTTTTAAAAAGTTTAATTATTATAAAAAAAATTATAAGTAATTTAATTGTTGTGAGATATGTTTAATTTGTAGACAATCTAATTAAGTATACAAAATGCCGCCATCGATGACCAGATTAACGCCGGTTATAAACTGGGCGTCAGTTGAGGCCAGAAATGCTACGGCTTTGGCCACATCTAACGGCTGTCCAATACGTTTAAGTGGAGTGGCCATGGTCACTTTTGATAATCTATCAGCACTAATAACATCCCTAAACTCATCCGACAGTATGTAACCCGGGCTTAAAATCAAAAATAATAAATAAAAATTAAAACATGGTTATAAAGAAATGTGCAAGATGCTCTCATAGAGTTAATGACATTACAGGTACTCGTAAAAATATAATAAAATATTCATACTTTATAGCGTTAACTCTAATCCTGGGACCCAATTCAACGGCCAATGATTTGGTTATATAATCAAGTGTTGCTTTGGAGGCGCCGTACGGTAGGGGAGATTTACCCTAATGTTAACCACAAATTAAAATTTTATATAATTGAATAACATTTTATTTACAGGTCTAAAGGCGGCGATACTAGAGGTGCTAATAATAGTGCCATTTGTGAGCTCCAGGTATGGGACGGCCAGTTGTATGAGTTGCAGACCTGAGCGCACATTAATGCTAAACACTCTGTCAAAAGCGGTAATGAAATCGCGGTCCCGGATGTCTGTCAGGGAACCGATGCCCGCGTTATTTACCAACACATCTAACTTTCCGTACGTTTTGATTGTTTTGTCAACAATTTTGGTCAAGTCGTCCGCTTTGGTCACATCGGCTACCATTGATAACGGCTATAATACATAGAAACAACAATTAGTTTAAAGTAAATTTACCTAGCTCGCATGGTTTTGGGTTACCATTAATCCATTGGGTGATAACCGTTGCACTTCTTGAGCCACTTTCATAATCTCTGTCTCTTTCCTGCCGGTGATCACCACATGTGCGCCTAATATAGCGAACAGTTTGACAATACCCTCACCGATGCCCGACTGGGAACCGGTCACCAAAACTACTTTACCCGTAAAGTCTCGCGAGTTTTTCACTTCATAATAATCTTTATACTTATCATTTATTTTATTTGATATTAAACTCTGTTTACTTATAGCAGTTACTATTGTTAAAAATGTTATGATTAATATAATTTTAAACATTATAATAATTTTAATAATTGTGTGTTTATCAAAAATTTTGTTTAAAAAGTTTTATGTTTTTTCAATGAAAGTCAAAGTTTATATAGTTTTAATTTTTGTAGAGAGAGAGAGAGAGAGAGAGAGAGAGAGAGAGAGAAATAAGCACTTATAGATCGCACAGCACTTGTGTGTCGGGAGAGAGAGAGAGAGAGAGAGAGAGAGAGAGAGAGAGAGAAATAAGGAAGAGATTATGTAAAAGTAGTAAACAATAATAACAAAATTTTTACAAATACTATTAAAAAGCAAATGCTAACAAAAACAACCAGATTAATTTATTCAATCATAAACGTAATAATTTTAACAAACAATAGTTGACATAAAAGTCTAGTAAACAAATATAAAAACTGAAACTTTTGTAATAACTTTTGTTAGATTAAATAAATATGTCTATATAAAATAATTCAATTAAAATGCATAATTTATAAATTTTATTTAATTACTAAAAACATGCCTTGTTAGATTAAGTTAATTACAAAACAAACAAATCATACAATTGATAATGTTTTACATTACATCACATAATCACTGGCTTGGGTTACATTAGATTGTTGAGTGGTATTACCCTGTTGTTGTCCCTGTTGCTGGCCCTGTTGTTGTTGACCATTATTATGGATATACTGTTGACCACCAGTGAGGGCCTTTAACAGGCGGACAACCAGTTTCTCGGCCTGTAATCTGGGCGGCGACTATTAGTCTAAAGGTTATGATTAGTATTCTGGCCAAGGCCGCTTCAACCATATCCTCAACAGCCGGTGCGGAACTAACCTGTTACCATCGGTGCCGTTACCGGCGATGGTATGGTTCCCGATGGCGGCCAAAACGCACAGTTGGTTCTCCTCGTCCTCCCCGTCCTTACAATCAGTCACTCCATCGCAAAACTGCTCAAAACGTATGCATTTCGGCCGAAATCCCGACGATTTGCACGAATACAAGGCTTTACCGCAGCCCAAGAGGTCTAGCGGTGCAGCCGCGATGTCCACGGCGTCGGGTTGGGTGCCATCGACCGGTGCGGCCGATATATAGCCGAAGATCGCCAGTGAAATGATTGCTATTTTGAACATTTTTGTGTTTGTATTGCTTTTTTGACACAAACTGTAAGCGATTGTATAATGAAGTGATTATTTATAAAGTTTTTTGCACTGATTTTTATGCATTTTATCAAATTATTGAAGTTTTCATAATTAATCTATAAATTTCACGATTGGTCTGCAATTAGTGGTCGACATAATGACACTTAAAATTAATACAAACTTGAGTACTGTATTTACTTGAGCTAAAGTGTTAAACCCTATGCCTAATAGAGTGCCCGTAATCTATAACACTTATGTAATGTTTTTGTAATTACCCATGATAATATTTAAGTATTTTATTCTTACGTCCGTTTTCTTAGGAAAAATGCTATTATTAATCAATCAAGTTCATTTCTTGGAGTCAATCACGTAATACTTAATTAATATGTAGACTTCATGTCTCCAAACATTGTGCCCGACAAGTGCTAAACAAGTTTAGCAAATAAAATACAACAGATATTTTGTACAGTATATAAAAAATAATTAAGTTAATTAAAATTCTCCCTGATAAAATTTGCATTGCGCTATATGTGGTTGTGATCCAATGTAATGAGTCATTACTAATGACTATCACTGAATCCCAATTGTTGACATTTAATGAAGAAACATTATAATATACAGAATAATTCCTTAATTCCTATAATGTAGAATAATTCCTCATATTAACACATGATGAAATAACGCATTATATAATGTATAAAAAATATTTTAAATTATAACTATGTCTTTAATACGATGTACACCTCACACCAATTAATTCGTGACAAGCACATTTTGTGGGAGACCTCTTAGCCCATAAAAATAATATTTTATTTGACTCAAGATTGTCAGTATAGTTGCATTAAATATTCTTACAATACAATATTTAACCATAAAATTACAATATTTAATCATTATTTTCCAATTATTATTGAAGGTGTCTGTATTTGTTCATAAAATGTACTAGATCTGCATTGGGTCACAACTGTACTAAGAGTGTCTATTGTCGAAATTCAAAGAATTGATTCAACATGATCTAGAATAGTTGTGTATTATAATAGCGTAATAATACTTAAAAACAATCATCACATGATGAAAACAACTTCAACTCAATGCTTAATAAATAGCGCTTAGGTTTATCACAAAACCACTTGAGAGCACACACTTTAACACCGATTAACAAATTTATTTCAAATCCGATAATCAATATAAAAACCGTGCACTTTATGTCCATAAAAATTACTTACAAATTGCACTACAATTGAGATTCAAGTCTTGAAAAAGCAAAACAAAACTCACAAAAATGCTGTCAAAGACATTAATCATCTCAATAGCGGTGATGGGGTATATATCGTGCGCCCCTATGGAGGGCATCCGTACCCTTCACTACCCGATGGTGTCCGCAGCCATCGCTGGCCAACTGGCGGACAACTCGTCGGCCACTAACGATACGGCACAGTTGGCGGACAACCAAAAGAGCAAGGACAATTCGTACACTAACTTCGCCGGCACCGGCTTTATGTTCAATATCGGTAATCTGATCATCAGTGGCCACTCAAACGTACGCCTCTTTGACCAACAGGCAGACAATGTGGCGCTTTTGGGCGGCCGACAGAACTTCACCAACAATGGTCAACAGCAACAAGGTCAACAAGGTGGTGGGCAACAAGGTCAGGACTCCACTCAACAGGCTAACCAAACTCAATCTTCGTTGAATGTCTATTGATTATGCAAACTACAAGTAATTTTTAAATTAAATGCCATGTTATTAATTGATCAACGTAAGTTTGTTAATTAAATAACATTTTGTATTTGTGTGTTTGTAAGAGTTGTCACAATTAAACATTTTTAATCAGCAGTAATTATTTTAATTTTATTATCAATATTG
>CAJPIZ010002459.1:0-13594 GCA_905368565.1 Medioppia subpectinata
GAGAGGGCGCGAGTGGTGTGGAAATGGCGGACAACAGTTTGGCCGACAGTGTTGTGGACGACTTTGCGTACCTTTTGGTCGATTCGAGCGCTTCTCTCACTTCGAAAAAGTTCGCCAAAGATATCGATGCGGTTGTGACGCGCGCCAAGAGCTCAGGTCTCGCTCTCTCTCATTATTGCTCGCATTTAACACTTGTGTCCCAAAAGGCGTTCAGAAGATCATAAGTCGCGCGACTTCTGTCCACTCGAGTCGCGAGGCGTTGCGTTTGTGTCGTCTCTATCCGGGTATTCCGCCTCTCATTCACTTCTCGCGCTAACAATGGTTTCCTTTCAGAAACACTCTTCTGCTCTTCAGGTCTCTCTCTCTCTGACTGTGACTCCGCTCTCACTCTCGCATTCATTCCTAGGGCTGAGCGCTCACGAGAGCCGTCTCTGGACGCCGGACTCCGAGCGCGAGATTCTCGGTCTGTGTCTCTCTCATTGGCTTCCATTGACTCACACTTTGTTCCGCTCTAGAAGTGATCCGAAGCCCGGAATGCGTGGCTTTCGGCGAAACTGGAGTCGACTTCTCGCGCGACTTTTCCCCAAAACAAACGCAACTCCAGGTGTTTGAGAAACAGTTGCAAATGGCGACACATCTCGCGCTCAGCGACAACATCGTTAAACCCGTTCTCGTCCGGGAAGTGAACGCCCACTCCGAGTGGTCAGTCTCTCCGCGTCTACCTGTTCTCTCCCCCTCTCACTCTCTGCCCTCTCTCTCTCTCTCTCTCTCTCTCCCGCAGCGCAACTCTTCTGCGCGCGTACTCTTCGGCGCAAATTGTGATGCAATTGCGCGGAAGCCGCGATCACGTGACGGAATACCTGCAACGCGGCGCTTACATCGCTGTGTCGGGTCAGTGGCAGTGAGTCTCGCGTTCTCTCATCACTTGTTGTGCTTTAGGTCTGGTTCTCAAAGACAAGACGGAAGATGGCGTTCGCAGCGCTTTGAGAGACAAAACTCTGCCTTTGAATCGTTTGCGTGAGTATTGCACCAAAACTCGAGTCGCGCTCGAGACTCAACTCGAGCCCTCTCTCTCTCTCCCTCTGGCAGTGCTCTACTCCGACAGCCCCTACGCCTATCCTAACGTGAAGGCGGCTGAACAGACGCTGAAACGCCGTTCGCTGGGATTCCTGAACCGGTGCGTATGCCTGACCCCTGTCTCTGTCGCTGTCGCGCCCGCACTGACCCCCACTGTCTCGCAGGTACTGTACGTTCCAGCGGAACGAGCCGTGCTCTCTGGCCGCCACTCTGGAGAGCGTCTCTGCGCTCATGAACTCCGGCGCAGAAGACGTCGCTCTGAACACGACTTTTAACGCTTTGAAAGTGTTTTCTTTGAAATGTTGAAAATAAAACAAAGACTCGATTATTGACTCGCGATTTGTTTGCATTGAAACCCAACTCCGAATGAAAGACTCTTTTTGTGCGAAACTTGAGAAACGAATGAAAACTAATGAAAAGTTATATAAAACAGACGGAAATCGATTATCTCGCGCATCGATTATCGATTACTTCGTTGGGTGCGGTCAGAGATCCGCTTCGACGGCACACCCAATGCAAGACACGCGCCAACAATAGCTGGCAATTGGCAACACTTTTCACTCACTTATGATGAGAGGGGGGAGCGAAGGGGTGCGCGCGTTAACAAATGGTGTTTAATATGGGTTTCGCTATTATGTCATAAAAAGTGTTTATTTTATGGTTCTGTTTATAAGCCGTGCGCTATGTCTGCAAAACATCCACTTTTATCGCTGCAGAGATGACACTTTTTATATGCAAACGCTTATCACTCGATCACTGCATTCCTGTCGCGGTCACTGACCACGTGACCCATCGGGACAGCTGTCTCATAGGCTTTATGGCAGACCACATAAGAAGAGCGTTTTTACGACTCTTTGAATCGATTTCTCACTAATTGCCAGAAATTCACTGTTTTTTATGTCTCGAGACTACCTGACAGTCAAGTCGTGGGAGGTTTCGCTCAACAATCCTGCGATCGCGAGATAAACGCCTCGCATTCAACTCATCGCAGCGCTCGTGCTCTTCACTGCCCAACAATGCACTTCAGCTGCACTTTAATTACACATTTCATTCATTGTTTCGCTCGTGATTTCCGGCGAATCACGACTTGCAGTGCTTTATGAATGGGAGCGCGAGATAATAGTAATAATGCGTTCAGTCTTTGTTTCAAACATTTATTTACAATCATTCATTCATACATCAGTTCTCCACGTCTAACACGTCTTCGTCCTCCGTTTGGTGCGAACGCCGGCACTCGGCGTCGCAGAAGGGCGACGACGGCTGCGACTGGCCCTCCACCGCGGGGTTGTGGGTCAGAGTGTGGCGGCGGAGGTCGCAGTTGCGGCGAAACACTTTGTGGCAGTGGTGGCACTCGTAGGGCTTGATGTCGGTGTGAGTGAGGAGATGCGTCTTCAGGTTGGAGCGCTGGTTGAAGGAACGGCCGCATTGCGGGCATTTGTGCGGCGAGTCGTCCAGATGGAGGATGCGGTGGACGGCCAGCGTTCGCGACTGACAGAAGCCCTTCCCGCAGTCCACGCATTTGAACGGCTTTTCCTTCGAGTGGATGTATCTTTGGAAGGAATTGAGTTCACAATTGAGTTCTTTGTTTTCTATAATCATTATTCGCGCGAACAATGCATTCATTCACAACTCTTTTCGTTTCTCATTTCGCGCAACAATACTCTCGAATCGCATTAACTCTCAGACAAACACAACGTTCAGACATAACTCATTGTTACGCACTCTTAGCTCTGAATATGCAAATAATAACATTCCTAACGGAGACAACAATAGAGACTCACCGGTGATCGCGAAGATGGTCCTGACGGCGGAACGCCTTCTGGCAGATATCGCAAGTGTAGGGCCGCTCGTCGGTGTGCGTGCGCTCGTGGATCAGGAGGTTGTAGCTCTTGGTGAACCTCCGCTGACAGTATTTGCAAATGAACTCCTTCTTGGGTCGCGAGGAACCCCTTCCCACGCGGGAGTACTTCTTGGAGAAGAAGTCGGCGGCGGCCGGCGTTTGCGGTGCGAACGGCGCGTAGAACGCGTTGGGAATGAGTTGCGGGAACGCGTGTTTGGGCGCCGCGACGGAGGAAGGAATTGAGTTCACAATTGAGTTCTTTGTTTTCTATAATCATTATTCGCGCGAACAATGCATTCATTCACAACTCTTTTCGTTTCTCATTTCGCGCAACAATACTCTCGAATCGCATTAACTCGCAGACAAACACAACATTCAGACACAACTCATTGTTACGCACTCTTAGCTCTGAATATGCAAATAATAACATTCCTAACGGAGACAACAATACTGAGACTCACCGGTGATCGCGAAGATGGTCCTGACGGCGGAACGCCTTCTGGCAGATATCGCAAGTGTAGGGCCGCTCGTCGGTGTGCGTGCGCTCGTGGATCAAGAGGTTGTAGCTTTTGGTGAACCTCCGCTGACAGTATTTGCAAATGAACTCCTTCTTGGGTCGCGACGAACCCCTTCCCACGCGGGAGTACTTCTTGGAGAAGAAGTCGGCGGCGGCCGGCGTTTGCGGTGCGAACGGCGCGTAGAACGCGTTGGGAATGAGTTGCGGGAACGCGTGTTTGGGCGCCGCGACGGAGAACCCCTTCCCACGCGGGAGTACTTCTTGGAGAAGAAGTCGGCGGCGGCCGGCGTTTGCGGTGCGAACGGCGCGTAGAACGCGTTGGGAATGAGTTGCGGGAACGCGTGTTTGGGCGCCGCGACGGGCGGCGGCCGCTCCTCAGCGGTGGCCGACTCTGCCAGACGTGAAAAGTCGAATTTGGAGCTCTTCTTCTTGAGGAGAGTGGTTGTGGTTGTGGTGGCGGGCGGTGGCGGCGGTGCTGTCTTGGCGGCGGCCAAATGCGCGTAGGTCTGGGCGAAGAGCAGGTGTGGGGGGAAGAGCGGGAAGTGGTGGTGAAGAGCCGTGAATTGGGGGTAGAGTTGAGGCGCGAGCAGAAGCGGCGAAGGGTTGGGAAGCGGCGGAGAGTCGAAGAGCGGAGAACGCATTGTTTTGTCTGTTAAGAGAGAGAAGATCCTTGAGTTGAGAGCATATCCTGGTCTATAATAATAGTGAACGTCTCGTGCATTACTGTCACACCTTTAGTAGTGGGAGTTGAGCGCAAAACTGAACCTATAATTCACGTGCAATGCATTCAAACATAATTGCAAAACAACTTCTTGCGATTTGATTCTCGCAATGATTCCGCACGTGTTGTGCACTTGACTGCGACAACAATCGGGTCTCAGCGGGCGATCCTCGAGAGGAGAGGACACCTGAGGAGACGTCGGAATCTTGTTTTTTGCGTTTTGCAGTGAATTATGGATTAGTGTCTCGCGCTCTGTCTGTCTGAGCCTCTGCTCCCCCGACAGGCCTTTCGCTCCCCCGACACCGTCTCCAAGCAATTAAGTGACAATTAGAGGCAGTAATGCGCGCATTGTTTGTCGGCGTGAAGGCCTTTGAAGTGTGTGTGAAGTTTCGACAAAATATTGACTCATTTGTCGGCAAAGAGTGATGAAAGGGACCGACAGTTGCGACAGTTATCGCCACAAGAGTGCGATAAGATTGTGGAGAGAGAGGGGAGAGGGGGAGAGAGAGAGAGAACGAGAGACTCACCGAACGAAGAGTTGTCGGACGAAGAGGTCATTGCTGTGGAGGACAGAACCATTGGAAGCGCTGTCTTCAATACTGAGAGAATACTGAGTGTTGCGAACAAGTAGTCGAAAGGAATGACTGGTAGTTATTGTGAACTATTGGAGAACAGCAGCAGAACTGCGAACTTAAGCCAAAACTACTGCCAAAACTCCAACACAACTGCGGCTCCCAATTGGCTCCCAAACAGTCGCACTCCAGACGCCCCGCCCCTCCGCGCCCAACAGCCAATCGCAGCCACCGCTCGCTTACATAACAGTGTTTTGCAATCAATTACTGGATTTTGATTGTCATTCGCGAGACTTCTTCAGAAGGACTGATCCTCCGCTCAATCATTGGATTATAACTCGAGTTCACAACAACTGAATGCGCGCTCAGAGCGACACTCGACCCCTGATCTGTGGCGAGGAATGCGAACAATACTGAGACACAAAACCACGTGAGAAAGCCTTTCGGCCAAAACCAGGCTTCGGTCGCAAACCCATAATTAGCGCATTCCTCGCGCGAACGCAGTATTGTTTCCCAAAACACAAACAGAAGTCGGGCTTTGTTTCCAACAATTATCGCGCGTTTGTCTCAAAGTCTCCAAACTTTGAATTCTCATTACTGGAAGTCTGCGAACAATACTGTGTTTGAAAGCACGTGAGAACGCCTTTTGGCCAAAACAGAACTCTCGGTCGCGAAACCCATAATTAGAGCATTCTTTGGCAAAACTCTCTTTAAACAGAAGTCAGGCTTTATGTGGAAAAACACAACAATTATCGGGCGCTCGCGGCGCAAACGACAAACTCTTTATTTATTTTGCTGAGCGCTCGTGACTGCTCCGGCCTCCTCGTGGCGCCACTCGTTAGCGGACGGAAGTTCGCCCCCAACGCAGACAATACCGTTGATGAGACGCTGTTTGCCGCTAGAACGCAGTATTGTTTCCCAAAACACAAACAGAAGTCGGGCTTTGTTTCCAACAATTATCGCGCGTTTGTCTCAAAGTCTCCAAACTTTGAATTCTCATTACTGGAAGTCTGCGAACAATACTGTGTCTGAAACCACGTGAGAACGCCTTTTGGCCAAAACAGAACTCTCGGTCGCGAAACCCATAATTAGAGCATTCTTTGGCAAAACTCTCTTTAAACAGAAGTCAGGCTTTATGTGGAAAAACACAACAATTATGTTCGCTCGCCCTTCGGACAAACTCTTTATTTATTTTGCTGAGCGCTCGTGACTGCTCCGGCCCAATCGTGGCGCCACTCGTTAGCGGACGGAAGTTCGCCCCCAACGCAGACAATACCGTTGATGAGACGCTGTTTGCCGCTTGTGGGAGAGAGTCGTGCCGCTCGTGACTCCGCCGCCGTCTCCGTGGCGTCCGAAGCCCAGCACCGAACACGTGACGCGAGAACACCTGTGAAACCTGTTGTGGAATGTGTGGATGGGTGTGAAGGCACTCCTGCACTCGTCTTCACTACTGGTGTTCGTCGCGTGCGCCGACACTGTGTCCAACATTGCGGCCAAAGGTCGGAACGAGAGCGAGAATTGAGCGAACATTTCAAACGTCTTGCGATCCAAAAGAGTTCGAAACACAATCCAAGACAACAATCAGAGCTCTCTCTCACACACACACACACACTCATAGCTCTCTCTCTCTCTCTATGAGTCTCTCTCTCCCTCTCTCACACACACTCATACTCTCTCTCCCTCGCTCTCCCTCGCATTCCCTCCACTCCTCTCTCGCGTACGCCTACACTGAGAACGCGGATGTGTTGTGACGTCACTCTCTGGCCGTCTTTCGGTCATTGTTTCCAACAGAAGCCCAACTGATGCTCACTCTCTCTCTCCCGGATCCAGAGAGGCCTCAGCGCATGCAGAGAGCATTGTTGAGAGCACTGGTGTTGGCATTGAGCCCGAGGGCGCGCGCATTCATCTCCGCTTTCAATCTCTTCTTAACGATTGCGAGAAACGGCACAAAACACTGACACTCTGTCTGAGATCTGTCTTCGCGACAAATCGGAGGCAAAATTGAAGTCGCGAACGAGAATCACGTGACTTTGCCATAAGTCGTGACGCGAAGGCGTGTTCACAGCGCGAGGGAGTAATTGGCGGCCATTAGAGTGGGGGAGAAGTCACGAGCGCAACAATACTCGCCGCGAAATCACGACTTATTTGCATATAATTTGAGAAATTCCTCGAAAAACGTGAATTTTATTTCATTTTTGGCACAAATCACTGCCTTTTCATTGTTGCGATCTCGCGGTCGCCAGAAGTCAGCGACGAGTGCTCTTTGAAGCCCGAGGAATGCTTCGAACGCGAAGTGAAGAACTTCCGGCGCGGCGGCCTTTTGGCCTCTCTGTCCTCCCCTTCCCTCTTCTCCTCTTCTTTCTGCCGTTCTTTCGGTCGTCTCTCGAAAGCGTCGTTATCTCTGAGAGTGTCCAAAGGGGCGGAGCTTTCCAACAGCTCTTCGGGAACCAGAATGAAGTTCACCGCAGAATCACGTGATCTCTCGCCCGACACCAGCGGCACCACAAACACGCGCTTCGGGTCCGTCTGGCGCTGACTGGGATGGCCAGGGTGACTGGGGTGACGGGGGTGGCCGGGCTGGTGGTCGTGGTGGTGATGGAAGTGTCTGTGAAGGCGTTGCGGAGGAAAGGGAGGCGAAGCCATGATCGGCGCGAGAAACGGGATTCCGTTTGGCGCCGATTGTTGAACGAGAACTTCGCGTCTGAATTGGGTTTTGGGCGCAAATCTCGTGACCAAAAACGGAGACGAGTTTTGAGCGCAAAAAGAGTCGGTTTTCGGTAAACGCGAAGAACAAAGAAGTCTTTCGTAAGAAGACATTCTCTGCGGAGGAAAACAATGGTTAGAATTGGAAGCAATTAAATAGGGATTGAATTACGGGAACAAAGAAATGGTCTTCACTTCGAGTGAACGCAAAGAAAAGCAGAAATAGTTTCAACGAAATCATGATTTCGAATGAAATTAAACAAAGTTTTGATTTTAAAACTCATTTTTCGTTTCATTTCAATAATTATTTCGCAAATGAAGCGAAAAATCAACTTTTTTCGGCAATTTTTGACACATTTCTCGCGAGAAAATAATTAAGTCTTCTTTTAATCATTTTTTAACTCAAAAGTCAATGACTTTTAGACGAAAAAAATTTGCGAAAAATTTATGAAAAAAAGTTTCAAATTTCCAAAAAATGGTTTGAATTTCATTCAAAAGTAATATATTTTTGGAAACAAAAGACGAAAAAAGAATTCTTTTTGTCATAAATTGAGCACAAAATGAAAAAACANAATTTATGAAAAAAAGTTTCAAATTTCCAAAAAATGGTTTGAATTTCATTCAAAAGTAATATATTTTTGGAAACAAAAGACGAAAAAAGAATTCTTTTTGTCATAAATTGAGCACAAAATGAAAAAACAGTTGTTTTCACAAAAATAATTTTCTGTCAATTAAATGAAAAACAATTATTGGGACAATGAGTACGAGTGCGACATCTGATGTGCGAAACACAGAATCAGTGTTTCGTCAGTCAAACACCAGTTGTGGACAATGAGAGCGAAATCGGCGCAAAGAGAGAAGAATCGCAGAATGAAGGCAGTGGTGGCGGCGGTGGAGGAAGAAGTGGCGTTCAATAGAGGCGGAGGTCGTGGCGGCCGCGGAGGCGGTGGACGCGGAGGCGGTCGTCAGCCGAGACGTAACTCAAGAGGATTTGGATAAAGACTTGGATTCGAATGGAAACCGAATAATATGTTTACACATAAGACAATAATTTAAAATACATTTAAATCATAACTTTCAGCCATAAGTCATATTTCATAGCATTTAGTATTAAATAAACAAAACATTTATAAGTAATAAATTCATGATTTTTTGTCATTAATTTTGGATTCTGTTTAACAATTCATTTGATGTAAAGTTCTTGTGATTTACTCGAAGTTTTCAAAGTCTAAAAACACTTCCACTGCTCTAACGCTAATAAGTGAACATTTTTTTTGGCAATTCTTTCGTTAGACCCGAGTATTGGCTTTTATGACTCTTCACGTATTCTTCAACAGATCCGCTACTCTTGGCGTTCAAATGAAACACAATTATTGGGACAATGAGTACGAGTGCGACATCTGGTGTGCGAAACACAGAATCAATGTTTCGTCAGTCGAACACCAGTTGTGGACAATGAGAGACATCTGGTGTTGAAATGCAAAACCAATTGAATTGCGAATCAATCGCCAGATGTCAGGAGTGAAGCCGTCAATGAATTTAACGACAAGTTATAAAACAAGTGATTTAATGATTGAAAGACAATAATTCATTCACTAATCGTCAGTTTCCGCGCTTTCGTCACAACAGATGGCGTGATATCTGTCGGAATGCAGTCCTCTGTCGGCCGAAAGTCTGCGAAGAATGCGATGAATGAATGGTTTGCTGACCGCCAGAAGAGTGGTTAAAAGCACGACTGGTTCTCTCGCGGATCACGTGATTGACGGCCGAAATGCGCGCATAATATCCTCTATTGATTTCGCGAACGCATCGCTAGTATTGGACGCTTTGGTGGCTCTCGTCGTCTGCTTTCGAGCAATTCGGCCCAAATGTCAACAAACGAGAGGAAAGTGTTTTGATTGGCCGCCAGACGGCGACACTGCGCGACACAAATGACGTCCGGAATTGAGCGCTGAATGAGAAACACTTTTCGTCAAGAGATGGCGGAAGAGTCTCAGAAGGAGACGAGAGTGCGAACACAGCGCTCGCGCGGACGACACGAGAAACAAAAACTTTGGAATAAATGAATGCATTTTTTGAATGGAAATCAGAAGAAAAGAAGACATGGAAACGAGTTTCGGAAGAATTGCGGAAAAGCGGAATAAAAACGAAACTTTCGGCCGAAATATGGAAACACTTTCGGTTTCGACAGAAGAGACGAAAGAAGCGCCGAATTCGGGAAACGAGACGACAATTGGAAGAAGAGAAGGAATGAAACGAAAAATTCCCGAAAAATGCATAAAAATAGAAACAATTCTTGTTTTTGACGAAAACTGAAACTCGTTTTGCTTTTTGTGTTTTTAAACGTTTTTCTATTGGTTTTGACGCAAAATGAAGACAAAGACAGAGAAGAAGAGAACGAAGAAAAAGACATTCCTTCGGAAGCAATGATTGATTTGGAATCGCTTTGGAATCGCGAGACAAGAATTGAGATTCGATTCACTTTTGAATTCTTTGTTTTATTGAATTTTTTCGCAATTTTTTGAATCAATTTTAAAAACATTTTTCCTTTAATTTCGGGAAATATTTATAAAGTACTGAAAAATTCGAATCTAAAACTCGTTTTCCGATTCTTATTCTCGAGATTTCAATGTTTGCAAACTTTGCTTCGATTTCAGACTCTTTTCGCCAAAAGGCGTTCAGACGTCACGTGACATCACTGACCACTGCTGACCACTGCTTCTGCGCTTTTGTGGACTCTTCGCGCGATTCCCGTTTGCGGCTCTTCTCGACGCCGATTTCGGCCTTCAAATAAGTCGCGCGCAGAACGAGTTCTCGTTTCGGGAAAACACTGTTTTGTTTCCGAAATCGCGAAACACTTCCGAAACCGAACTTCGCTTCCATTCGGCGCTCATTGACGTATTGAATTTTTTCGCAATTTTTTGAATCAATTTTAAAAACATTTTTCCTTTAATTTCGGGAAATATTTATAAAGTACTGAAAAATTCGAATCTAAAACTCGTTTTCCGATTCTTATTCTCGAGATTACCGATTTCGGCCTTCAAATAAGTCGCGCGCAGAACGAGTTCTCGTTTCGGGAAAACACTGTTTTGTTTCCGAAATCGCGAAACACTTCCGAAACCGAACTTCGCTTCCATTCGGCGCTCATTGACGTCACGAACACTACACTCGACGACACGCTCTTCGCGCGCTTCGCCCGCAACGCCAACCTCTTCTACATCTCGCGCGGACTCACTCTCGGCGCGTGTTTTCCGCGTGTTCGGCGCGACTCTGGTCGCGAGCCGTGAGTTCTCTTTTCTTCTTCGAACTTGAATTCGAGTTTCCATTCAGTGATCGAACGCAAGACTCGAATTCGTGTCACGTGATTCGCGCCCTCCAATCACGACCGCGCAAATGGCATCGCTGTCCTCTCTTCGCTCTCTCGCGGCAACAATGGCTTTGGAAGAAAACCGATTTATTATTTGTTTTTTGATTTCCAGAAATTGGAGAAAACTGTTCGAAAAGAACACCAAAACGCGCGCTCTGTCCGCCGTTCACGGGATGCGCGTTCTGGCCATCCTCTGGATCCTCGTCGGTCACGTCTATTTGATGCAATTCTTCCACATCTTCCACGTGATGCGCCGTCTGGTGGCAGAGATGCCGAGACTCGCGCACATCCAATATCAACCCTTGAAAATGGGTTCTTTCCTCCAGGTGGACACTTTCCTCTTCCTCGGGTAATTCCCTTACCGTTCCCGCAAATCCCATCTTCTCTCCCGGAGTGACCGCCGCTTACGTCACTCTCGACGTGACGTCACGCACGAAGAGGCGCTTCGATTGGTTCGCGTTCCTGGCGTTGCGATGGTTGCGCTACACGCCGTGTGGGCTCGTGCTGTTCTACCTGCTGCTGCCGCTGTTGGGCTCGGGACCCATTTTCCAGCAACAATACTTTTACCGCAATCTTCTCTATTTCAACGATTTCTTCGACGGAAACGTAAATCCGATTCAAAACTCTGACAACAATTACGCAACAACTCTGAGTTCTCGTTTCGGGAAAACACTGTTTCGTGTTTTGTTTCCGAACTTCGCTTCCATTCGGCGCTCATTGACGTCACGAACGAACACACGCGCTCTTCGCGCGCGGACTCACTCTCGGCGCGTGTTTTCCGCGTGTTCGGCGCAGACTCTGGTCGCGAGCCGTGATGGTTGGCCGTGTGTGGGCTCGTGCTGTTCTACCTGCTGCTGCCGCTGTTCGCCGCTGTTCCATTTCCCAGCAAATCCAATGTATATTCCGTGCGAACAATACTTTTACCGCAATCTTCTCGATTTCAACGATTTCTTCGACGGAAACGTAAATCCGATTCAAAACTCTGACAACAATTAACTCTCTGCGCGGCATTCTGTGAACGCAAAGACATCCGCGAGCTTTTGCGCATGCGCGTCTTCGGGTTTCGGCCACAAATCGCAAGCCTTCAAAGTCATAGATCTGGCGGTCATTCGTTTTCAAGACAAGCAGAACGCGATTCCCGTGAACGCGGCCGTCAGATGGCGGCGTTCGCACTGCTTCTGGACTCTCGCGACACGCATTGCTGGACAGCGAAGAGTGACGTCACGTAAACAATAAAACATTTATTAGAAAATCAGGGCAACAGCGCTTGTGTGGCGCGCTCCAACTCCCAGTTGTTGGACGAGAGCGCGACGAGCGCCTTGTGTTCGTCGATGCGCATCACTTCCTGCAGGCGGCGGATCTTCGCGTCGAAGTCCTGACAATGGCCTCTGTCCTCGCGCCGCCCCGACGCGTACATGTACGTCCAGTGCCGCGCCGTCTGCCGGAACAGCTCCGGGTTCTCCTTGTACTGCTTCGCCACCACCGCGTCCTGCGGGTCGTCCGCCTCCGCCGCTGTGTAAGAGTGTTAGAGTGTTAGACACAGAGACAGAGTCACGTGGAATTGAATAGTACCGGCGAGGAGCGCCTGCAGTGACAGGAGGACAGTCCTGATGGTCATGGCGGCCGCCCACTGGTCCTTGAGGATGTCCAGACAGATGGCGCCCGTGACGGAGGAGATGTTGGGGTGCCACACTTTGGTCACGAAGCGCACTTTGGGCGGGTTGAAGGGGTACGTCTCGGGCACTGCAACAACAATAGAGAGAGTGACGCAACTCTGACGCAATCCGCGCTCACCCTTGATCTCGAGGTGGAAGAGGCCGCCCTCGTAGGGGGTGTCGGGCGGACCCGTGATGCGCCCCCTCAGGTCCAGCAGGGAGTTGTTGACGAGCTCGATGGCGATCAGTCTAAACCGGTGGAGAAGCGAAGCGTGGTGAAGGACCTTGAGCGCGACTTAGGCAACGCTGCGATACAAACGGTAGAAACGCCGGCTTGTCGCTAAGTGACAAATGAGTTTGCGAGTGCTTAATGCAGCAAAACACTCTATTCAGGACGTAATTTGTGGCAACGGTTGCACGCAATGGACGTCTGAGGAGACAATGTCTTTGAAAGCGGTTCTCCTCTTCTTATTGTGGATTCAGTTATTGCTGTTAATCGCCGCTGTTCACGAGCTGAAGACACCGCACGTTACCGACGAGTAAAAGCAGTTGAAACAGAGGTAAAACTAGTGTTAAAGCCGCGAAAAATTTATGAAAAACTAAATGAAAACAAAAGTTAAAAACGAGTTTTTCTACAATTTCCTCATTATTTGTGTTTTCCTCGAAATCGTTCCCAAATTGGACGCAATTCTCGCGCAAGAGTCCAACGCCTTCCTCTTCCAACTCATCCAAACCCACGTGACTCTGTCTGAAGGCCAGACCGCGGCCTTCGTCGCCAACATCCAAATCATCGAAGCGTTCGTGCATTTAATCCTCATTTCTCTCGTTCTCATATTTTTGGGCATTTATTTGCGAAAACGAAAACTCAAAGCAAAACAACAAAACGACAAAAGTATAGAAAAACTCCCGAAACTCGTGACTAATGTGTGTGTTTACCTCCTTAGCCACGCCCCCTCTGCCCCCCTACACCATCAGGTGAGCCATCGTTACGTCACGCCCACCACAACAATAACACTCTCTCCCGCAGTCCCATAAACAACGCCTTCCTGACGACGTCGAGACGACAGTCACAACGGCGTCGTTCGAAACGACGACAGTCGCAGCGCAGACGCAAATCGCTCATCACTTACTACTCGGACTCC